>APFE031413943.1:0-12224 GCA_000404065.3 Pinus taeda | reverse complement strand
TATTGTACCCAAGGATTGTAGCCATTGGACTCCTAATACAACATCAACACCTCCCATTGGAATGGAAAGCATTGGGCTAGTCAATACATATTCTCCCATGGATAGCTTGATATTATTGGCACTTTCCAGAGCAATTTATTGTTCCTCCATTTGCAACCATCACTTGACACTCTGGTGCTGGATATAAGAAGCAATTCAATTCTTTTGCTACCTTACACTGAATAAAATTGTGAGTACTTCCTGAATCAATCAACACTATTACCTTTTTCTTCTTGATTTGTCCTTCTATCTTGATGGTTTGAGGAGTGGTAATTCCTGCCAATGCATTACAAGATATCATCAGATTCATTTGTTCTTCATCTAAGCTTTGTTCCTGGAGTATATCCTCTTCTTTTGACGTTTCTTGCTCCTTTTCTTCTTCCTCTTCACAATCTATGTAGAATAATTTCTTCTCAGCACACTTATGACCTTTAGTGTATTTGCTATCACAACTGTAACAAAGCCCTTTTGCTCTTTTTTCTTCCAATTGTTGTGGTCAACCTTATAGGTTGTGGAAGACTAGAAGCAACACCACTTCCCTCTTTATAGATGTGAGTGGTATGCTTCCTGGTTGCCATAATTTTGCTTTCCATTTTTCTTGCTAACCTGAATGCCTTCTCTAATGATTCAGGTTCCCAAAGGCGAACATCATGTTGGATATTATCCTTTAAAGACCCTATGAACACATCAATCCTATGCTCCTCTGGAATATCTTTTACCCTTATGTTCAATTTTTGGAACTCCTCAATGTGCTCCATTATTGAACCCTTTTGTTTGAGACTTATCAATTGGCTAAAAAAACTGTTGCTTTTTGTATCCTCATAATGTGCTATCAATTCCTCTGTAAAAATTTCCCAAGTGATAAATTGTTTACGAGAGCAAAGCCATTGATACCATACAAACTGATTTGCTTCCAAATATAAAGTTGCCATACTACCTTTTGTGTGTTTTGCACATTATTGAGACAGAAAAATTGCTCCATCTGTAATATCCATGTTGCGGGATCCTTGCCATCAAACTTCCTCATATCGATTTTTGGAATATGGTGAGTCTTTGATCCAACATTAGTATCTATGGAATCATGATTAACATTTCTTTTATTCTCATCATGAGTTTCCTTTAGTACCCTTTCACCCTTAGTGCCCATTTCTTGTAGCAACTTATTCATATTTATCTTCAATTCATCCATGTATGTCTTCAAATCTATCTTCAAATCATCCATCTTAGCTTCCACATCAATCATCTTAGCTTCTACGCCTTTCTTTAAACAGTCCATCTTAGCTTCTACACCTTTCTTTAAACCATCCATCTTAGCTTCTACATCTTTCTTTAAACCATCCATCTTATATTCTGTTCCTTTTTGTGTAAGGGACAATTGTTGCACTTGGTCTTGTAATTTTGATATATCATGTTGCATTTCTTCCTCTTCGTCATGAGTCATGTTAGAGCCTTCAGGTTCCTTACTAGGTGTTTGCATTTTCTTTCCTCGGGGCATCAGTTACCGATAATAATTCTCTATTATGCCCTTTGAATTCCTTCAAAATAAATTTTCAAACCAAGCTTAAGCAAAAATTTAAGAAAATCTACACATCTTTTTTCACTTTGTAGGAGCTTGATATTGCCTCTGATGTATCTCTGTACTTTCCGATCATCTAGTTCTGAATTTGTGACCTGTAGTAGCCGTCTGTGTCCTCTTTCCAATGCCACAAGTCTGACCCAAATTGGATTCTCCAAGGAAGAGTTATGTGAACTCTCCCACAGTGACTTGATTATAGACTAATTAAGTAGAGCGAACTTGTACGACGTCCCACGAGTCACTGTTTCGACTTTTGGATCTAAAAAATGCATGCAAGAAACTACAGTCCGTCCTCTTTCTGTACCTTCTTACTAAATTTCAATCTGATCCTCAGAGAGAAAGTTATGAAGATTTTCCCTAGGTCACCTGTTTGGAATGTAATTCAGGAGTCTGCAAAAAGACCAACTTCCTCAGAACATATCTCCGCAAATATAGCGCGAAAAGCTCTGAAATTCAGACCCAAGATTCAGAGCAATTTCTTCTCAAATGGGTTTTTTTTCGACTTCTAAAACATCACAGAAAAAAGGTTATAGCGAAAATTCCACGATGACCTGTTTGGAGCAGCGAAACCCTAGAATCCAAAGCTCTGATACCAAATGTTATTAGACCAGTCAAGAAAAGATAGAAAAGATAGTCAACGCTAGAATTCAGCTTCTTCGAGGGGGCAACCTCCTTTACATTACATAAATGAACATTCTTGGATGATTCAAATGACAAAACCTCCTTTCTATATATAGGAGTCTAAGGAGTCACAATATAATCTAGCCGACCTAACAATAATAATATAAAGCCACAAAAATAACAATAGAGGGATTCTATGGGGCACAGTAATAACAATATGGGGGCAATAGGGGCACAACAATATTAATAAGGGGTATAACTACAATAGTAATGGGGTAATCACTAGTATTATAGGGACCCAACATACCGAGATGCATTAGTAGAGCTCACCCAATCCAATTCCCCATCACTCTCCACAAAGGATGGTTCAAAAAATATTTTTTATGTCGTAACTGAAAAAGCTTCTTGTTCCTCTCCTTTGACAAGCCCATCAACCTCCACCCACAATCAGAGGTGATCTCAATAGACACATACCTCACCATCACCTACTTGTTCTCTGTGTCATGCAACATAACATTTAATCAACCAATGCCCTAAGTTACAGGCATTCAACCGATCGTATCTAGTTCCCCATGTCACCCAACCAATGATATCAAAGTATAGGTGTCACACTTTCCAAATTTATGTCGACAACCATAAAATTTTGACATCTTAGGATTCAAAAATAACATCCTATGGAAGAAACCACTCTTTCCCCTCATACACCAACAAGAATGCAAGAGCTTCCTCCTAGACAACTGTAGTCACCCATAACTAAGATGATGCAACCACCCAATGTTGATGACATTCGACACCATATACGATTTATCTCCTCATCTGTGGGAACCATGATCTGAACTATCTTCTCATCATTTTTCAGTTTCCATACCAAAAAATCCATCACCATGGTGGTACCAGCTCCGACGATGCAGAACCACCCAATCTACACTTTATCAACTTCTCTAAGTTCTACAACCTCAAGCGATGAATCATATTCTTGCTTATCCACCAGCACAACTAAGACCACATCTCAGTTTCAAGACCTAGCACACCCCAAGTCAACTCTAGAGAATATTTTTTATTCAGACGAAGATATTATTGAATCCATGATAGAACTTGAATATCCTTGGGATGTTATGCATCATCGGTCGTTTTTTCTACCTGAAAAAACATTTGTTCCTAGCAGTGCACAGAGCCACAACATCTGCGTCATTAAATCAAAATACTTTCTCCCGCCAGGAAAAATAGATTGGTTCAAAAATCCCATCCCAGCCCCTGATGCATTTGAGGAAGGGAACATGTCCAATATTTCACCTACCATAAAGGTGAATATTTCAAACAAACCTAGCAAAACCGAAGATATCTCCTTAGGGGAAGCATGCTCCCCTGAAGAAAAAATCGCATATACATCCCTATTCCAATAATATAGAGATATTTTGTGTGGGACTACTCTGATATGTCGGGCCTTATCCCCACCATAGTGGAACATCACATTGACAAATGGCCAGATGCCCACCCCATCCAACAAAAACAATGTCAATTGCATCCATCAAAGGCAGCAACAAATAAACAAGAAATTGATAAACTTCACAAAGATGGATTTATCTGCCCAATTGCTTACATGTCTTGGGTTTCCAACCCTGTACCCGTCATGAAGAAACAATGCACCATTCATGTTTGTATTTATTTTAGGGATCTAAACAAAGCATGCCCTAAAGATAATTACCCAACACCATTCATTGACCAATTCATCGATGCTTGCGCCAACCACGAGGTCTTATCATTCATGGATGGGTTATCTAGGTACAACCAAATTCAGATTCATTACATGGATCAATACAAAACAATATTCACCACCTCTTGGGGGAAATTTGCATACCAAGTCATGCCTTTTGGTCTTAAAAATGTTGGCGCCACTTTCTGGTAGGATAAGAACTACATCTTCCATGACTTAATCGATATCATCCTTGCATATATGGATGATCTCACAGTGTGTTCCAAAAAACACGCCAACCATTTAGAGGACCTTCGCCTGGTATTTCAAACATGTTGGAAGTATAATGTACCCTTGAACCACCTCAAGTGTGTATTTTACGTCAACGTTGGAAGACTTCTGGTTTTCATCGTTTCCTAGCAAGGGATTAGAGTGGACCCCCTTAAGATCCAAGCCATTAAAGAGGTACCTCCACCAAAAACCTTAAAGTGATTACAAAGCTTGCAGGGTAAGGCCAACTTCAAATGCCACTTTGAACCTGATTACACCACTTGCGCGCAAGGTTTCCTACGCCTTCTTCGTCAAGAGATCCCCTTCCAATGGGATGATCAAGCCCAAGAATCATTCAACACGTTGAAATATACATGATCTCAAGCGTTGTTGATTAGTCTCCTTGATCATAACAAAGACTATACCATGTACATGTCTTCATCAAAAGTAGCCATTGTTGGGGTATTAGTCCAATATGGACTAGACAATAAGGAGCATGTAATTTATTACGTTATAAAGAACTTATCTGGGTCTGCATTGAAGTATGAACCTGAAGAAAAAACGACCTTGGCCCTTGTACATTCTGTACAAAAACTTTGACACTATATCATCCTTCGAACCACGACTGTGATAGTAGCCATCAACCCCATGAGGTACCTACTCATTTGCCATATCATGAACCACAAATATGCTAGGTGGATGATTATCCTACAAGAGTTTGACCTTGAGTTTAACACCCCCAAGAGAAAAAAAGCACTCATTCTTGTTGAATTCATCACGGACCTCCCAATAAAGACATGAGGCTCTCCCATCAATGAGGCCCTCCCCAACGAACATCTATTTTTGGTGTCCATAGACAACCCCTGGTACAGTGATATCCTCCTCTTTTTATGAACTGAAAAGTTTAAACCTCAATTTACGCATGACGATTAGAGACAAATACGCCAATAGGCCCCCCAATACCTCCTATTAGGGGATTTCCTCTATCGACGAGTCATCAAAACCATCCTACGTCGAAGCCTCGATCACCATCAAACCGAGAAATCCTTAAATGACCTTCATATCAAGGAATGTGGTGGCCATCTATCAGACATGGTCACTGCCCAAAAAATCCTCCACATTGGTTATTTTTGGCCAACCCTATTCCATGATTACATACAAGCAGTCAAACGATGTGAGTGATGCCAAAGATATGCTCATAAGGCACAAGCACCACCGGTGACCTTACATTTAGTCATATTGGTCAGCGCCTTCTATAAATGGGGCATCAACTTCATGACCTATAACACCCCATCATCCAGCAACCATTGTGGACTATTTTACTAGATAGTAAGAAGCAATGCCCACATATAATAACACCTTCAAAAGCATTGCACGATTTTTCTTCAACGATGTCATAATATGGTTTAGTTTTCCCAAGGAATTGGTGTCAAATCATGGTAAACATTTAGAAATGAAACCTCTCAAGAACTATCCCAACATCTTGGTTTCTCGCACAAGTTTGCATCTTCGTACTACCCCCAATCCAATGGGAAAGTAGAAATCATCAACAAAGTCCTCAAAATCATGTTACAGCGTATGGTGAACACTCACAAAACCAATTGGAACCACATGGTGTTCTTCGCCCTCTGGGCATACCATACAGCGGTCAAAGCATCCATAGGGTTTACACCCTTCCAACTTGTATATGGTATAGAAGCAGTACTTCCTATCGAGTGTGAGATCCCTACTTTGTACTCAGCCATTGAAATTTAAGTTAACACCAAACCTTTGGAACAAAGGTTGGTACAGCTAGACCTTGTCAATGAACACCAACGAGAATCCCTTCAGAATAAATCCCATTTTTTTGTGAAGACAAATCCCCTTTTTGGACAAAATCAATCCCTCTAGCCCAATGTGTGGGTCTAGTAACAACCATGACAAAACAAGAAAACTTCCCTAACCTAGATCAGAATGACAAATGAGAAAGGGATATGGCCTACCTCTTTCCTATGTTCTCGACCTTTGATGATGATCCCAATCCCTTTTCTCCTAGGCTCTCTCCTCACTATTCCTTGTGTCTAAATACCTACAAGAGATATCAAAAGAAAACAACAAGAGAGATCACAGCATATGCATTCCAATATAAGCTATACAACAGATCAAGGAGTATTGTACTAAGAAAACCATCATAGATGAGACTATGGGAAGTAAAACATGCTTTATATTAATGATTAAATCAAAGAGGGAAGCATACAATTGTTGTCTTGATGTTGAAGGCCTACTTTAGGATGGTTCCAAGTCCAAGCCAAACTTAACAAGCCCTCCTTTCCTCTCTCACCAAAATGGCAGCATCTAAGGACAATTGAGCAGAAGAATGGCAACCAACAATGACCAACCCATTGAGGAAAGTGAAGAACAGATTTATAGTGAGGGAGATGGAGTTAGAGATCCACCAAAGGGGGAAGAAGGCCCTTATCCCAAAGGTAAGATCCATAAAGGTAGGATCAAAGGCTCTAAATGGGAGTACTCGACCATATCTTCATCCAAAAACTACCATCTTGTCATTGTCGAGGCTTCTAGTAAGAGAAGCTTCTACTCCATTTTTGGAGAAACTACCTGAAGAGGATCAGTGCAGATTTTCCTTTCAAAATTTGCGCTGCCAGTGCTAGTCGCTAGTTAGACAAAAGGTTACTAGCATGGATTTTCCTACTAAAATTAGCGATGGTCTTGCAAATTAGGGTTTTTCACAAGTTTTTCTAGAATTGCTTCAAGGCATTAGTTCTCCATTTCTTCAGGGATGTATTGAGCATATAATTCATGGTGGATGAATTTACACAGCTTTTGTTGCTTTATGACATTTATGATGACAATGTCACAAAGGATGACACTTCAGGTATAGAGTTGGGAAATGACAAAATATTGTGTAATAGATGACCCCTATAGCATGAAAGTAGAACATGAAGTGATGGTTGAAGTGCTTTATCAGTTAAGGCAAGGAGATTGGAAGACCATCGTCGGGAGACCTTCAAATTGAACATGATACAGTATATGACATCTCTGATATACATATGCCGGGTAATACATCTTAATAAGCATCAAAATATAATACATGAATCCATGGGATGGATGTAACCATCCGTTTGAAAAGTATTATGTCTATGGATCCATGGCATGGATGTAGCCATCCATATGAAAAGGAACATGTATACAATCATGAATACCTAATAAATCCTCGCAACCTAGATTTTAACAGATGAGATCCAAGGTCTTCATCTCTATCTTGATCGAAGTACGAATCTAATCATGTGAATAGATGTGTTGATGTTGAACATGGTAGAAACCACTTGATTATTGGTCAATAATGTAAATTGTTAGCAAGCGCGAGAGAAACCACCAATAATGATGATGGACCTCAAGGTACACCAATACAATCTGCAAGTGTGAATATGTGAGCTAAAGTCGAACACTTGTCGAATCATTTGATCAAAGGCCAATGATGTAAGTCTATCGTCGAACATGAAGAACTTGACTTTGAGGCATGCAAGATCCAAGGTACTGAAAGGGCGTTTCTAAATCAACTTCTTGGATAATGAGCTGAAGTCGACAGGAAGTGATTCATCGAAGAAGGGCCATAATCTTTCCCACATCATCGACACGAAACATAGGATATCCCAAAATGATATGAGTGATTCAATATTGTTGTGGAGAGAGTCACATAGTTATAGGAATTTTGACTTTTTCAGATAGGACTTCTCTTAAACATATTGGCGACACGACTCCAGAGTTTGACAACACTTGACTCAAAATGGAATCGAAGGTCATGATGATGATAAGGATCATCGAATAAGAGGTAAATGGGTTTTCCAAACCCAACAAGGCAAGTGGCAAAGAGAGGATATCCCAAACCCAATGCGAGATGCAGATGAGTGTCATGTTCAAGAGTGACATGTTGCCTTTACACAAAATACATGACATGTTTACTTCCATTTTTCCCCACTATCACTAACGAGTACCTCTTTACTTTTAATCACAAACTTTAATAGGATGACATATGCTTGTCATATAAGTTCATCCTTTGGATGAATCCATCCTAGTAAGCTTAAAAATCCCTAAGAAAGAATAACTCGATCTCATCATGGTGACAAGTCCTGTGTCATTTAAATTTTACGAGTCCGATGGAGGGGTAGATCGACATCTTTTTCATGTTTAGAGAGTTTGAAAAAGAGAAAAAAACAAAACTCCATAGGTCCCTTTTCGTAAATAGTCCCTTGAATCCAAAAAGGGAGAAAATGATATCCAAGAGAACCTCTTAGTCACGTGATAATAGGTTATTCCTTTTTCATATATAGTCCATCTCAGTACGGAAAAGGGTTAAACTTATATTGAGTAGACATCTTTTCATTTACTTTTACGAGTTCAAAAAGACAAGTGCTCGGCAATATTTTCATATTTTTGGAGTCTGAAAAGAGTTGAAAGAGGACTCCTCCTGGAGGAATGAGTGGTATAAAAGGATAGCAATTGGTTTCAGTTATGATGGAACTGCCCAAAACATGTAAAGGTCAAGAGGCTGGCTAATAAGACCACTCATCACAGATGTTCCTTAGGCAAAGGTAAAACAACCAAGTGAAAGTGTATGATCGGCCAAAGAGATGGTGACGATGGAATGAAAAAACCAAGGCCCATCCAACAAAAACATGTTGATAAATATGGAAATCACGAGAGGTAAAGTGAAAATGGTTTCATTTTTACATAAGCTTGAAACATGGGAAACTATGCTTGAGTATACTTGAAGATGGTTTCATTTTTCCACAAGGTTGAAACATGAGAAAAAACTCTGCTTGGATTTGGTTTCACTTTTACACAAGCTTGAAATGGAAACAAACTATGCTTGGATTTGGTTTCATTTTTACACAAGCTTGAAACGGAAACAAATTGTGCTTGAGAATGGTTTCACTTTTAGACAAGCTTGAAACAAAGATAAACTATGCTTGAGATGAGTTTGCATGCCCCCAACATAATGACTCAATTCGAGGTACATGCCCCCCAAGCTTCATTCCATTCACCTAAGAAGACTACTGGTTACTAACAGGTGGATGGTATGAAGGTTCACTTACGAGATCAAGTGAAAGACTCAACTGGGGTTTTAAAAAATATAATCAAAGACTCAAATTGGAAGGGGTTTTGTTTCATTTTTTAACGAGCTTGACACAGGAAAAGAACCATGCTCATGACATCTTGCTTCATTTTTTAACAAGCTTGACATAGGAAAATAACCATGCTCTGAGGGACCTATTTCATTTTCTAATGAGGTTGAAATAGTAAAAGAGTTATCCTCATGGGAACCTATTTCACTTTTTAATGAGGTTGACATAGTAAAATACCTATCCTCATAAGGGACCTATTTCATTTTTTAACGAGGTTGACATAGTAAAAGAACTAGCCTCGTGGCCTTGATCATGAACTATAATAGGTCATAGCTTACAAGAGGTTGTCATCAAATGGGAGAACAACACTATGGAAGGGATACCTGTCAAGGGATCTAATGGAAAGATCGGGCTTTAATGTACCCATTACATGATGCATTATATCACTGACTAGATCATCAGTTGATGTGGGCATGGAACAGGTGGCCACGTAATTAACCTATGGTAGGGAAGATACCACCTACATGTAAGGACCATTTAGCAAAGATGGTTGAATGGGATTTGAATTAGGACCAATGAATCACAGTTGATCAATGGTCACAATTATTCCTTCATGCGGGAAACACAACACGCGAAAGAGAGAAGAGACAAGAGCTCCCATGATAATAACATAGTCACGGCCAAGGAGTAGATTAAAATCTAAAGGGCCTTGGACAGCGATCACATCGAGATAAACAATTTTTCCTCCCAAAGTAATGGGAAACTTAGGAAGGATCCCTAACACTTGACGTGTTCCTCTGTTAAAAGCTAACAAATTTTGGGTAATGGACACAAGATATGGAGAACCTAAATCTTGCCAAGAAGTGGAGGACATAATACTAACAGACGTGCCTTCATTTATGATTATTCCAGGTACGGGTATATGATAAGCCTATACTATGATCTCAAAAGGCGCATGAGAAGGAAGATGATATCCTTATAGTTGACTCCAATCAAAGAAAGTGACTAAACTACTTGGAGGGGGTGCCATCGGGATGGGTAGACTACCCTATTGCATTACGAGAATGAGAGGATCACCCCCTTGGATTGTGGGAATAGGAGGATCGTCCCCCTCTATAGTAGAAGCGGGAAGATTTCCCCCTAATTCTTTTGAATCTGAAGAAACCATAAGAACCTAGCGGTTTGAGCTTCAATCTCTATAGGATGGATATGATCAACTGAAAGCAGAATCAGGTCAACCATTTTCTCGACCAATGGTTGGTCCGGAATGGACTCATGGGATTCAACTTCAAAGAGAGTGGGATTGACCAGAGATGAGTTCTGATCAATCACTTGATAAACTAGTGGAGGGTCAGAGGAAATATTTTGATAACCAGCCAGAATATTAGGCTGGGAAGACGTAAGGTTATCCAACACTTTCGAGGCTACATCCATATAAGGACAAAGGTGAATAGGATGATTCCCTTAACATAACCTACAGGGAACTTGAACTTTTCCCTTTTTCCCATGGGTTTTACTATCACTACTTGAATATTTATCACTAGCATGATATCCAGAGGCTGATGACAAAGGTCAATGTGAACCTATGGACCACACTTATAATACTTTGAGAATACCAGGACAATCTCGAAGAAGGTGGTCACCCTTAAAAATATTGCGAGGGAATTTCACTTTATGAGGTTGATTGGAATATTTTTCAACATCAGTTGCATCGGTAGCAATCGTTACTTGGTTGGCCTTTTGCTTATTTTTCTTCTTCTTCATCTTCATTTTCTTCTTCTTCTTATCCACCTGGTTACTATCTTGCAGGCTTTCACCAGATGAAGAGGAAGAAGACTGAATAGGTGAAGAAGGTAAAGGGTCAACTTTAAGATCAACCGGACGCTGACACTGCTCAAGTGGAGGAGAGCTTCGTTGAGGAGAAGTTTGGACATTCGGAACCATAAGGGTTTAAAATAACCAAATTGGCAAACCATTGGTAAACCCAGGAAGGGATAATGTCTCCATATAGGGAGCACCAACATTTCCAAAAGAAGGAAAAGGACTAGGATTCCCATCAGAGGGGTTTCATTGGTTGGTAGACTCAGGAACCATTGCCATTAGTCTCAAACTAAGATCTACTAAGGAGTATTTCCACAGGAATGATATTTTTTCCGCGGTCAGTTAATTGATTTTAGCACTTAACAAAAATAAAACAAAAAGGGGTAATCTAGGCAAAAGGGTTTACCAAGGACTTCATGTACTTAACCAAGGACTTAACGTATGGTGGCAAATCTCCCCGAATGTTATGTTCAATGTATCATGTCTACAAGGCAGTTGAATCGGTTACATGTGGCTAAAGGATAGAAACCTAGTGGGGTCTCCCAATATATACGTGATGGTACAGGGAGAAAAAGTCTATGTTACAATGTCTAATGTGTAATTGTTTGATGAGAGCATTCCCATATACTTTCCATACATGGAGCGCCTCTAATATACCTGAAATTTTGGATAATGATCCTATATACTTCCATACATTGAATGAGATATTACCCCCGAGATACAACGCTGGCAGATAACAACAGTTTCTAGGTTTATAGACATCAGAACACGTCTCTAGCCTAAACCTCTAAATGTTTGTGTTAAGTTCCAAATACTCCTTAGGTTAATTGAGGTCAATTTTAAGTTTATCTTCAATTAAGTTTCAGTTTTAAGGCTCAAAATGATGTCAACTAAATTCCTGTGATGCAACTATCCTGAGAAAAGGATTCTTTACATTTCGATGAAAGCTAATCTAGTAAGGGAAAATATTTCAAACAATGATGCAACAAGTAGTAATACAGCAAACAAAGTGCCCTTAACTAGTTTTTTACTTTAAGATAGAGGAGGAATGACCTGTTATACAATAAACAAAGTGCCC
>APFE031413935.1:0-13485 GCA_000404065.3 Pinus taeda | reverse complement strand
CAATGTATTCTTTTTGTTGTAGATTACAACTGAGGTTGAATTCCTCAACATAATACTTCTTCTTTCTGCCCAACTATTTTCCCCATATATGCTTATGGAACTTCTCCATAACAAAATTCTTTAACTCCTTTCTATTTGAGGGACAAACATTTAGGTAGATATCCCATTGTTGCATCCATGTATTTTTTTGTCTAATCCATGTTTTATTTCTTTCACTCATGCCTTCATTGAAGATAACTTCGGGCCATCTACCTACTCCTAGTTGCTTAATTCTTTTTAGATAGCTTATAAGACGCACTATAGCAATTTCTTTGATGAGAGTTGCTCCTGTTTCACTCAACATTATCTCATAAGGAACCAACCATTTTATTTTTAACTTGCTCATGATCAAGCGTTTTTGGATTTTCTCAATTTGTTTCCATTTTGAGATGGGGGTACTGCTAGACCATAATTCACACCCATATAGTATCATTGGACAAACTAGTAGTCCAAAAAGTACTTTAATCGTTTTCCAACCCCATAGCTTTGCCTCTACATTTGTTTTGAAGAACATATAATGCTTTCCACCCTCCTAAAATTATCTTTTTTTCTGCAGTCCCCCCAATTAAGCTTGTTGTTGAAATCAATCCCGAGGTACTTGTACTCATTTACTTCTTCAAGAATATTACCCTCAAAGAAGAACATGTGTTGGCTCTGCTTCCTTTTATTAGAGAAAATTATTATTTTGGTCTTGTTGGTATTGACTTACATCCCCACTGCTCTGGAAAAATTCTCAAGGGCGTATAGGCACATCAGCAATCCATGGGCCAATTTGTCAATCAACACAAGGTCATCAACATACAAAAGAATCTTTATCACAAACTCCCCTAACCGAACACCATCTCCACCTTGCAGATTTAGCCACTCTTCCAGTTTATCAATATATAACCAAAAAGAGTAGGGGATAAAGGGTAGCCTTGCTTGACTCTAATGTCACTTCTAAAGCTTTCTGAAATTCCTACTGAAGTTTTAATGTCACTTTTCCAGTTTATCAATATATAACCAAAAAGAGTAGGGGATAAAGGGTAGCCTTGCTTGACTCTAATGTCACTTCTAAATATTTTTGAAATTCCTACTGAACTTTTAATTTTGACTTTCACCTCGTCATAGAGCTTATGGACAAAAACTCTAAAATGCAAATGGATTTCAAGTTCTTTCATTCTACACCACAACTTATCTCTAGGGACCATGTCAAAAGCCTTTTTGAAGTCAACAAAGTAGCAACATACTTCTTCTTTGTCCGCCTAAGCCTTTTCAACAATGTGTCTCAATGTGATACCATGATCCATTATAGAATGCTTTGGCTTAAAACCTGTTTTTCCTTTTGCCCTCTTTTCTTTTACTTCTACCCACTTATTGATACTCTTTTCTACCATGCTGCCAAAAGGCTTTGCAAACAAATGATTGATCATAATGGTTCTATAGTTGGAAGGATTATTAATGTCTCCACTTTTAAAAATGGGTATTACTAAGCTAGTTGTCCAGTGTTTTGGGAATCCTTGTTGAATGATGTTGTTGAATATTTCCATTATGTGTGGCGCAAGAGTGTTCATTCCCCACTTTAGATATTTTGCTTGAAGTTCAACCAAGTCCTTTGTCTTTTCTGTTTTCAACTTCTTAATTCCAATATCCACCTCCTATAGCGTGAAAAGCTTTGTAGTTGTGTTGATCCTGGGGGAGGCTCAACTTCTTATTCTTTCTCATAGAGTTGTCTTGCATAGTCAAACCATTGGTTGGATGTAATATTATTTTCAATTTGCTCTTCCTTGGTTGAAGTTCCTGCCAAAAAAGCTTTGGGTTATTCTTGCCTATATATATTAATTATTTTCTCCTTGTTTGCCTAAACTCATCTTTTTTCCTTTTTAAAATATGCGTATATATCTTTACATCCATATTCTCCTTGCCTTCCTTTTTCAAGGTTCTCCTTGCCATTTTGCATTCCTCATCAAACAAAGCATTTCAAGGAAAACAATTTGATTCTGATTTCCTATTTTTTGCTCTTTTGCATTTCTCAAGTGCACCTTGAATTATATTTGTTAACTCATGAATGTTGAGGCTTTGGGAACCATTTTTCTCCTTCAAAAATTATCTCTCTAGCATTGTCTTGAAGATAATACAATTTTCTTGTGTTAGAAGAATTTTGCCTCTTGATATCCTCTTCAATAAGCCAAATAAATTTGCGATAGTGAAAAAAATTGTGAAATTTCAAGAACCCATTCTTACTCTCATATATATATATATTCGTGTGAATTTAAATTATATATATATATTGGTATGGGAATTTAAATTTTAATTTATTAATCTTATATTGAATTTTAATTATTTAATTTATAATAAATTAATTATTTTTTTAATTTCATATTTAAAAAATTTTATTTTTCATTTTATATATATTTTTTATTATATATATATATATATATATATAATAATATATATATTATATTTATATATATGTTATGTATGTTAATTTAATATTATATATAATATATTTATATATTATATATAATATATACACACACACGTGTGAGATTTAAATTATTATATAGGTATTCGTACGAATCTAAATTTAAATTTATTAATTCTTATTATTCAATTGATGTTAATTATAAATTAATTATTTTTCTATTTCATATTAGAGTTTATTTTCATTTATACATTATTTAAACTATTAAAAAATAAAATAAAATATGATATATTGTATTTATCCATTATTTTAAATATAGTGAGTTTTTTGTGGGTTTTTGGTTTTAATTTCTCTAAAATTTGGTAAGAATTTATTGAAATCACAAGTTTGATGGGTAACCTCTACACAATGGAAGTGCCATAGGGTTTTTCAGAGTGTTGAATTCATATATATAATCAAAAACCAGTTTAAATAACACAAATCCAGATTTCACCTCAATTTTTTTCCTTGGATTTCGACACTGAAAAGTCCAAAAAATTATACTGCAGACAACTCTTGTTATGTTATATGTCATGTGCATATTGAGTATATATATTTTTGAGTATTAGTATGAATTTAAATTTAGGATTTATCGAATGGGAATAACTAAAATTTATTAATCTTATTATATGAATGTTAACTATTATTATAAATTAAAATTTTTTCAAATTTTTATTAAAAAATCATTTTCATTTATATATATTGAATGTTATTATACCATAAAGTAAATTTTTTTCAATTTATTAAAAATTTATTTTCATTTTTATATATATTTTAATCGAGTATTCTTTAAGTGAGATTTTTTTAGAAGTGTTTTAGTTTATTTTATGATCTAATTTGTCTAGAATTTGAGAGGGATTCATTCAAATCACAAGTTTGATGGGTGAACTCTTCATAATCAAAGTGTCAAATCCTTATATGTAGTCAAAAAACCAGTTTAAACAACACAAATCAAGATTTGACGCAGATTTTGGTCAAAAATGGTGAAACTCCAAAAAATCACATTTAAAGACTACTCCTATTTTAATTATAAAAACGAATATGGTCTATATTGTATTATTATTATTAAATATTACATTAACTTAATTTATGTTATATGTCATGTGCATATAGAGTATATATTTTACTCACCTTTTCCATATTATTTTACAAAATATGCATTTCTTTTTACACTGGATTGTTTTTTATTTTGGTCATTTTTATTTTTATTTTTTTAAGCTCGATAGGACTACATCTTAATCACCCCGATCAGTGCAAGAAATTGAACCAATGATTTCACATTAAGGAATCTCTTAACATCGATTATCTAAGACTAGTGGACATTTTGGTAAAAAACCTTTAACTTTCACTGAATATTTTGGAAAAAAATTTATTTTTTTAAAATGTAAATTACTTTTTTGTTGATGACTATTTTTATTGGATTAAAAAATAAAAAAATTCTAATTTTTTTCTATTTGCCAAAAATCATTGACAATATAAAATTATATTAAAAAATAAAAAATAATAATATATTTTGTTGAAGTGTCATAATAATGATTGTTATTGTAGTGTTTTCATAACACAATGCATATTATGTATCTCCTACTGCTGAATTTATCTCTCCGTCTTGTTATCAGATATTTCCATTTTCCCCGAAATTTTTTGGGAGCCTAGCCCACAGACCTTTCCTCTCGCCCAAGAACCATAAATCTTCCTCCATTCCTCTATCAAGGTCGAATTCCATGGGGAATCTTAACGCTGTTTGCGGCCCTGTCTTTTCACCCCTGTCTCCTCCCCCTGAACCATCTCAAGATGTTCCTGTTGATTCTCCTTCTCCAGTGCCCAAAGATTTCTGCCCATCCCTAAAGGAGAATAAGATCCACATCATCCCCTCATCTTCTTCGTCGCCTGTCAAACTTGATTGTTCCCCTATTAAGGTCTACCCTTCTCCCTCCATCCACTACTCGCCGAAGCGCTCTGCCTCAAAAGGTAAAGCTCCCATGTCCACCGCTTCCCCCATGAACTCTCCTCTCCCTTCCCCTACCTACTCCATTGGCAGTGACCTTGACATGATGCCACTGAAGGATTCTCTTCATTTGCTCCCCTTGACTATCCATAAACCTCGAAAATATTCTTCTCCTGTCATCAGTCCTAATTCGGCCAAGAATATCACTATTCGCCGTAAAAACAGCAGGGCAATAGACACTTTAGGGGTCGTACAGGCAATCAGAATCTGAATTTTCAGGAA
Organism: Pinus taeda; assembly: GCA_000404065.3. NCBI lineage: Eukaryota > Viridiplantae > Streptophyta > Pinopsida > Pinales > Pinaceae > Pinus > Pinus taeda. The sequence continues at coordinate 8,776 of APFE031413935.1, read as the reverse complement.
TCCTCCCTTATAGATATTCCCATTTCAAATTTCTCTGAATCTGGGCCTCTTAGAGAAGAATTGCCCGAGAAGAGTATCCAATGATGAATATACTCTCTATCAACATAAGGGGACTTGGAGCTAACCCCAAGTATATAGCTCTAAAAGACTTATTTTTCTCATCTTCATACAGGTTGATTTTAATTTAGGAAACCATACATGATAGTCAGGATACTATCTCTTTCTTCAGGCGAATGTTCCCATCCTAGTATATGGTGGCAACAGAGGCGACTGGTCTCTCTGGAGGACTAGCTGTGCTTTGGGATCTGAGATGGATCTCTGCAAGAACATTCCGATGCCTTGGGGGAATCTTGATTATTGCTAAACATAGAGGATGTGCTGACAGGATCCACATACTGAATGTCTATGCACCCTACAAAGACAGAGCCTCCTATTGGAACTTTTTTATTGCCTCCGGTATTTTGGAGATTGAAATGCTCCTGATCGCCGGAGATCTAAATTGCACATTGGGATCAGATGAAGTATGGGGGAAGGGGAAAAAAGCTAACTCAATTGGGGAGAAAATCAGGGAAGCAATGCTACAATATAACTATGTAGACATCTGCCCAAAATATTTGTTCCCCACTTGGGACAATGGTAGGTCGGGGGAAGCCTACATTGCTAAAAGGCTAGACAGATTCATCATGCATGAAAATATGCTGGAGAAATAAGGTATTCCGAGCTCCCACACTCTCCCTGTTTTCATTTCTAACCATCAATCGATTTCATTACAATGGATGAATCAAAATTCGCAGAAAAGTTATCCATTCAAGTTCAACAGGTATTGGCTAGAAGAGGAAGCATTTAAAAGCATGGTTCGCGATGTTTAGATGGAAAACAGGCCTACAACAAAAGTTTCTCCATCGGAGAATTTGATTGGCAAAATGAGGAATCTTCGATCTAAAGTAAAAGAATGGCAGATCCAGAAAAAACAAAAAAACTGCATAGAACTGAAGAAGATTGAAAAATAATTAGGAGAAATAGCCGGTGGTATGACTTCCCAATCCATTCCATGGAGCATTCGGGCACACATTTTGGAACTTGGGAAAAAGAAATAGAGACTATTAACTATAGAAGAAATCTCTTGGCGCCTCAAAATCCGAGCCACCTGGCTAAAGGAGGGTGATAAAAACACAAAGTTCTTTCACTGGTTTGCAAGCAAAAGATGAGCTTCCAATTCTATATGGAAAATCAAGAATGAAGAGGGAGATTATCTGCACTCACAAGAAGATATCTCCAAAGAAGCTGTCAAATATTTAAAAAAAGCATATAAACGGGAGACTAACAGGGAGATAAGTGATATTATATGGGGCATAGAACCTTTCCCAAAAATGTTCGATGAAGAAGATAATGCAAGACTATTTGTTGTTGTAACGAGGAAGAACTACTGTCTGTAATGAAATCATTTAAAAAAGACAAATGTCCTGGCCCTGATGGCTGGACCATAGACATTTTCATCCACTTCTTTGATATGATGAAAAGCGATAGCTTGGGGATGGTGGAAGAAACCAGAATACAAGGGAGTATACATCATAACATTTCATCCACCTATATAGAATTGATTCCAAAAAGAAAGGACTCCCTTTCTTTTGCAGGCTACAGGCTGATATCCTTATGCAATGCCATCTATAAAATCATATCTAAAATTATAGCTGAGAGAATCTGCGACAATCTATCAATTCATATCTCAAAAGAACAACATGGGTTTCTAAGTGGCAGAAACATTTTAGAAGCAACGGCTATCACTCAGGAAGCTTTGCATTCAATGCAAACTAAAAATATTAGAGCTGCCATTCTTAAAATTGATCTAAAAAAAGCCTACGACTGCCTAGATTGGAGCTATTTGAGATGTTTACTTATCAAGATCAAGCTAAACAACCTATGCACTAAATGGGTCATGGCATGTGTGGAAGGAGTCAACTATTCCATTCTCGTTAATGGATATCCCACTTCTTTTTTCTCAGCTGAAAGAGGTCTCCGTCAGGGATGCTCCCTGTCTCCCCTCTTATTCATTCTGGTCATGGATACCCTTAGTCTTCACCTGAAAAAAGTGGTTTCTGCGGGGAATATCGGTCGTCTTTCCATCTCCAGAGGTAACTCTTTTCTGCACAACCTTTTTGTGGATGATGTTCTACTGTTTGCTATGCTTTGTAGACAATCTTGGCATATAATGCATGAGATAATAAAATCATTTCAAAGGGCTACATGCTTATATATCAACGAAGGCAAATCAACTTTTCATTATGGTAAGGTTAATATGGACGAGATGGACTATATCTCTCAATTATATAATATTCAGGCAGTTCCCATAAAAGAGGGTATAAAATACTTGGGGTACCATCTTAAACCTACATGTTACAACATTTCTGACTGGTCATGGATCATTAACAGATTTTACAAGAGTATATCGGGTGGGAATTTAAATGTTTATCTTTAGTTGGCAGAATGATACTTTCACAGTCAGTTCTTGCACAAATTTCTGTTTACTGGGCTCACCTATTTTACATTCCTTCGACTACTATAAAAAAAATTAAACAGTTTAATGGCAATCTTTATCTGGGGAGGATGCAAGGAAAAGAGGAAATACCATCTTACAAAACTAGAAAACATCTCCCTCCCAAAAAAAAGGGGGGTTGGGGCATCATGAATCTGCGTCTCTTTGGCATGGCACTACTATGCAAATCATTATGGCGAGAGGTTTTTGGGAAAAGCTTATGGAGTCAAGCTATCAAAATGAAATATCTTGGGAATGAAGATGTCTATTATTGGTACAGGGACATATTTAAATGGTCCTCTCAAGGATCGGCGATTTGGAGAAGTTTTCAAAAGGTTCTTCCTTTTTTCTACAGAAATTTAATATGGAAATTACATGCAGGAAACAACATTCTTATAGGTGTTGATGCAATCATGGGGGTAGAGGTCGACCCCCAAATCGCTCCTCAACTTCTCACGCTTCTTCCCCAAAAAGGTCTTTTCTTCTAGGCACAGGTAATAAATGGATGGAAGAATGTTATTCCTCAATGGAAATCAGACAGAGAGTTGGGCCTTGAAGGATCAATGGCTGCCCAATGGAACATAATTGTATGGACTATGGAAAATGCAGGGTTTCACAAAATAGAGGATAGAGATAGCATTGATTGGCAGGTAAAGAAAGGCCGGTCCATTGTATTAGTGAGAGATATAAATCTCTCCTTGATAGAACAACGAAGGGAGACCTCCCAGAAACTTTTTCCATACTCTCTATGGAAGGCTAGCTGTCCTCTAAAAATTATAATGTTTTTGTGGCTAGTATATCATAATAAAAATCTTACATGGACAAATTTGCACAAAAGGAGCTGGCAGGGGCCAGCCATATGCGTAATCTGCCTTGCCAACACAGAAGATAATTTGCACATTTTTTTTAAATGTCCACAATGTCAGAGTCTATGGAAGCAGATGGCTTCTTATTTTGGCTTTCTTGAAATTTCACATCCATCCATAACAAATGCATATGAATGGCGGGGTTCACAAAAAATAATTTGGCATCCCATTCCACTAATTGTCTTCTAGTTCATATGAAAGTGGAGAAACAAAAGGATTTTCCAAAACAACAAGGAGAAATTTGAGCATATAATGGATAAGTTTATCCCCTTCTATTTATCCATACTCCAAAACATTCCACAACAGATAAAGCACCAATCGACAGTCTGAGACTCTCATCAACTTTTATTCCCACGGGCTCATTTTGACGGTGCGGCAAAAGACGACAAATGCGCATGTGGCGTTTACATTGGTATATCAAGTGATCTTCAATAATTCATGTTTTGGAATGGTGGAAATGGGACCAATAACAAAGCGGAGGCCATGGCCCTGCATGGTTTGCTTCTATTTTGCACATTCATGGACATTGGCCATATCAACATATATGGTGACTCCAAAAAAATCATAGAACATGTGAAGGGAAATCAAACAATAAAAAATGACAGCCTTACTGGATGGCTGGGCAGGATTACATCTCAATGGAAGCCTACAATATTCCCTATCTCACATATAAAACGTATGAAAAATGAGCAAGCGGATGAACTTTCAAAGAAGGGTATGTAGTCTCCATACGGTAAGTGGCAATTGAGTATCTCTGTAGAATCATGTACATACGTCATTCAGCCTTTCTATATGCCGGGCATATAAAGTTGACAAAAATCTGGTATGCTTCATGCTCCTATTTTTTGGGAAATATGTCAGATGGCCAGGGGTTTCCATATTTTTGAAGTTTTTTGAATGATGAAATGACCTCTATACAATCCACATACTTTGAATATGAAAAATGAAAGATGTCAAAATGAAAATACTTTCAGAATAGGATACCATATCCGGGATATAATATCGCTAAATTACTGTAAATACAGATCTTTTTTGAATATAATATAAATACCATACTGCTTTTTCTTCTGAAAGAAAAAAAAAAAAAAACACACACACACAATGCATCACTGCCTCAGATTTTTGTGCTATAAATTTTGGATGCACTTGCAATATTTATGCGATGATTAAATAATATATTTATTATTATTTTGGATGTAGTTGCAATATTTATCCGATGTCTAAATAATATATTTACTATTAATTACTACCCATCATAATTTAAGCAAGTATTTGCATAAAAATGGATAAGAACAAGATTTAAATAAATACACTTATCAATGGTTATCATTGTCCATAGTTAAAATGATATCAATTCAATCAACAAATAACTATATAAATAAAACAACAACATCTATTTTTAATAATTTATTAAAAATATTTGTTTATATGCAAATTTCTTTTTTTTTTTTTTTTTTTTTTTTTTTTTTTTTTTTTTTTTTTTTTTTTTTTTTTTTTTTAACTATCAATTATTTTTATATAAATAATACTAAACAACAACATTGCTACATTTTGTAGCATGACTAATTTAAAAAAAAACAAAAACAAAAACAAACAAATACTAAGCACCAACATTGGTACATATTGTAGCATCACTAATTTAAATTTAGATAAGATTATAGAGGTTGTGGGTTCAACTTCATTTTATAGTTACTTGGGAACATATTCATTCGTGGTAATGGGTAATGGACGATAGGTCCAATGTTATACATGGGTTCATGAAATCTATTTAAGCTCGACCATACAATAGATGTTTAAGTTGAAGATAGAGGCCCGGGTCACGTAATACAATGACCGAAAATGGGGTTCAAAATTTAGATACCTAGGAAGAACGGTTTTTTTGGCTTTATTTTGTAAGCGACATTATAATAATTCAGATTTTTTTGAATTTTTAAATAAACAGATTTTCAAAATATTAAAACAAATAAAATTGTTAAATTTTTAAGTAGGGAGATTTTTATAGTTAAATTCACAAAATTAACACATAGTAAGTATTAGTTAAAACAATGAAATTTCTATTTTGCATTAAAATCATTCATAACAATTTTTATTTTTTTTAATTATTACGCCATAATGCGTTTCCCTCTGAAATCAACTTCCCTCATTGCCTACCTGTCATTTTGTGCACCACACGATTAAATGTTAGACGATTAAACAAATTTCAACCGTTAGATCAATGGCAAGGGGAAGAGACATAGGCGGAATGGAAACGGGACAGGCATTTTATGTTATGGCATTCACGCCATGGAGTTCGTTCCACATGGGATATGCCCATTACAATTCGGAGCTCTGGAATCCATCGACATGCCTTCCCTATTTCCATCTCCATTTTCTATATCTGCGTTCTCTTCAACAATATCTCCTGCAAATCGTAAAATGGCGAAGGCTACAACTTTGCCATCAGAATGCACCAGCTCCTGGCCATCAATAGATGTTGAAAACATTTCAGCCACCTTGAAGACAACACTTGTGACAAGCTTGGGAATGATATTTCAGCCTCCAAAATGTTATAAGGGTGAATCTTATTAGGCTGCTCTGCACAGGAAGCATATTTATGAATTGAATTGCATGGGATCACAATCTTCAAAGGAAATGGAAATTGATTGTTCGAGTATTGGTGATGGAAGGTATTTCTATGGACTTGAAAGCATGGCAAGAGAAGAAGATGGCGACGGTGAGGAAGAAAAGGAGAAAGCTCAGTTGGGTTGCAATCAAAGTGGTAAGGAATCAACCGGGCAGAAATCTCTGGATGACACATCGATGCTCCTATTAGCTGGTGCTGTCTCTACAATTATTTCGAGGTCAGTTCAAAGCTTTTCCCTAGCTGATTTTACTATTTTGACCTATTATACAGGGTCAAATTAAATATTATTATAAATATTTGGAAATGCGGCTTATACAAATTAGAGTTCTCCTTCGGCTAATCTGCTCAGATGCGAAGGTGTTTCTATGCTGTCAAATTCGCCCGGGAAATGCACCTGGTCTTTTCCACGCCCACTCACTTCTTCAGGAGGTTTTGAGTTTGGGTTTTTGCCATAATACACATCTTGTTACCTCTCTGCTTGCAGTAAACTAAAAGTTCACAAAGTCTCGGTTTGCTTATATGGTTCAGGCCAAATAACTGAACCTTTAATAGAAAATGGATAGATAGAGGCATATAAGCAGAGAAACTGCTGGGACAAATACCGAAATAAAATTACAGACAAGCAAAATACACAGAGAGAATTTGCTCAGGTACATAAATAGAAAATCCATTAGCTTCAAGAGTATATTCAGGCTTATAAGGTGCCCTATTTCATTTAATATCTTTACTCAATTTCGCCTACCACATCGTCTCACTTCCTCTGGATTGTTCTTTTACAAAACCTATATGACTATAGAAACTTAAATAATAAGACCTTTATCAAACATTATAAAGGTCAATGCTCTGCGTCTCAGTATTCCTCCCAAGGGATGATACATTGGTCTATTAATCCTTTTCCATTCGTTTCGCCAACATGCATAGCAAATTTGCTTTCACATAAAGCAAAAGTCTAGTGAACCAGTCAAGAAAAGTTAAAGGGGAAAGGAGATACATATCGAAAGCCAGCGGGATAAAAGTCATTTTACGAAATTGATGAGGAAATTAAAATTCTTGATGAAAAATAAGCGACGTGAAGAAGCATAACTGTCTAGAAATTTGTCGATGCCGATGGAGTCGATTACCAGTTCTGAATGAACGATTGATAGTTGAGGCGATCTCAATCTCTCTAAAAATTCCTGATGTGATAAATATACCAACTGCAGAGTTTCAAAATCCAGATAATAAGCCCATCTGAAGGGGCAATAATGCTGCTTCAGGTGCTTCTATAGAAATCGGGTTTGGAGGAACTGTTGGAGGTACCATTAACTGTTGGAAAAGTGGCAACATCTCAGTAGATGGCTGAATATCTCATGTCGCAAACTCAATAGAAATGGGCAAAGGGATGTCGTAATTGTCCAATGAAGATAATTTGACCATGCCATTAACTCCAGGAACATAATCTATATCGAGAGCACTGCTTTCAAAAATAGGAACTGAAGGAACGTTCTCTCATTGGCTTAGGTATCATGATTTGGATCAGGAGCAATATCATCATTTTTAGGATTTACCCATTACAAATCATTTTTAAGTCATAAGGCGTTTCGCTCTGAAATCAACTTCCCTCATTGCCTACCTGTCATTTTGTGCACCACACTATTAGATGTTAGACGATTAAACAAATTTCAAGCATTAGATCAATGGCAAGGGCACAGGCATTTTATGTAGGAATTTACAGGGTAAGTTCCTCACATAGAACACCAAAAGGACATCGCTAACAAACAGATCACAGATCAATACACCAGTATTTTGACATGGTTAAAACCCTCAAAGAGGGAAACAGTCCACGGCCTGTGCCAACGTGGCTACTACAGGCAATCTATTAATAAAAGAATGAAAATTTACATAAGCTTCTCTCATGCATGGTGAACCTACAAATGACCCTCCATGCGCTTTAAATAGAATTCATGGACCAATCGGGTGTCAAGCCACGGATCAAGTGTCGGTAATACCGAGGAGAGAATGAACCGTCGGATCCCTACATATCGTGACCGCCGGGTAAGTTACAAAAGTACATAGTAAAGAAACACACTTTACCGAACTCTATACTAGACCAAGTTATACTTAACTATTCCTATGTGTCGGAATATCCTAACATCCCCCCTTAAGAACAACTTGGGATAGGATTGAAGGATTTACAAATATGACACAATAGGAGAAGGAAGGAGGCACTAGAGCCTATCCCCCCTTAGTGACAACTTCCTGAACTCCAAGCATATATCGAAGTTTAGTGTACTTGGCCTCTGTGAGAGCCTTTGTGAAGATGTCTGCAACCTGATCATCTGTTGAACAATATTGCACTTCAAGAACATGGTCATGAATGAGCTTTCTGATGAAGTGCATGTGTAGTTCAATGTGTTTGCTGCGCTGATGCTGAACTGGATCTTTGCAAAGCTGAATGGCACTTTGATTATCACACCAAAGTGTAGTCGGATGCTGCTGCTCAAAGCCAAATTCTGATAGGATCTGACGAAGCCACAAGGCTTCCTTACTAGCTTCCACGACACCACGATACTCTGCTTCTGCTGAGGAAAGAGAAATGGCAGCCTGTTTCTTACAAGCCCATGTAATAGGTCCTGAACCAAGAGTGAAGACATAACCGGCAGTAGACTTCCGATCATCAGGGTCACCAGCCCAATCAGAATCAGTGAAACCAACTAATAGAGGAGCTACTTTGGCACTGTAATGAATCCCAAACTGTACTGTACCTCGAACATA
>APFE031413932.1:8777-19935 GCA_000404065.3 Pinus taeda | reverse complement strand
CACTATTGCGGAATGCATGCATAATACATAACCTCCTCTACCATTGATCATCAATTTTGCGGAATTAAGAAACAATCGCATGCGCACATTGAAACATCAATCATACATATCAACATAGTATATCACGGGGAAATCATATAGCTAAAAACCCCCAACCATATGTATATTATATTGATTGAAAACATGTAACAATACATAGTACAATACTCCTTGCAAGTACTCAGTACTATCTCCACCTGTTACACACAAACTAGCTCAGATATGAATCAATCACAAGTTCAAATCTCCTCCGTTGCTTGCCTACCTCCACTGCGCAATCCTGCATGAGAATAGAATGAGAATGGCTGATCCAAACTCGTATTTCCCTTGTGTTGCACTATGCAATCCTCATTGGCAATCTCAATCCACTGATTGTGCAAATCTCATGCACAACTATAGTCACAACTAACATCTGTCTTGCCCTTTCACTCACCTCTAACACTTGTCTCCACTGAACTGTCCATGCACTGAGTTAACTAATGTATTCTTTAGTTGATTTATGAGTTAATAATTAGTGAATCAATTAATAATCAATTCACAGCACTCATCACTAGTGTATTTGTTAGTTAGACTAAATACAACTAGTTCAACTAAGTCAAACTGAACACAACTCCGTCAACTCCTCATTCAACTCCACCAAACTCAATCACTTGAGTTCTAACTGAATTCCTTCATGTAATAGCTCAACTAAACCATAATGAAAGCATATTTCCTTCTGGCAGTTGCATGTGCGACATCCGTAGCTCGAACTGAAGTGCTGCAAGAGGATAAGATAATGTTTATAGTCCAAATATTATTAAGAGCTAATAATATTCGACTGTTCTATATTTAGACTGGCAGTCTAAAAATAAACTCCGCCCATATGTCTAAAAATAGAGGTCCATCTATTTTTACCAACATGACCAATCATCCATAAATAGCATCTTGCGACTCATAGACCATGATCCATATGTCTAAAAATAGACTTTGCGCCAAAAATAGCCTGCGGGACCACTTAGTGAAGGCGACTTCTTTTCACTAAGCTCCATCATCTTGTTGCATTTTCAACATCATGTTCAAAGATCATCATGTACAAAGGGGCAATGAATTGGTCACATCTTCTGGCCATGACTCCTCGGTAATTGCAATATGAGAGAAACTTGTAATATATGTTCACAGAAATTTCTAAAGGTGTCCATGCCCAACCCATGTCAGGGAACTATTAACGGGAGAAAATTTCATCAACAAAGTGTGCAAACATGAAGAACTTCGCTTGTTGATCCTTGGGCAGACTCCCAGCATTAGACAGATTCACTTTCAACTAGATGGAAACATGTTGGACCAGTTGAATGGATTTCCTTCATTTGCTAGCTGATCCGACATAGCAACCCAATTCTATGGGCAGGTCTTTGTACTCCCTTGTCCATTCAAGCGGCATGTGAAGATGGCCAAGAACTGGTATGCCTTCCTAAGTGTCTTTGTGTTGTATATCTAGTTAGGTGTTGTCCGTAACTTTGCTAGCTCCTTTACCCAATGATTCAAGATATCTCTTGTGTTCATGTTGTCATTGAGAGTGTAAAATGGTCCATCCATCCTACTCATTGGGAATGGAAAATGATATATCTCCTGATAATCCTTTGTCCTAAAGGAAGAAAGCCTTGTTCCAATGACACTGCTCATTTTCATTCTCTTGGGATCAATATCTGAGACAATCTAGTGGATCACATCTACGCAAGGGAACACTAGAAACTTGCATGCAACCTTGTATAGTCATGACTTATGGATGTTCACATAGAGATGTCTATCCTCTAGATTCTCTTCAGAGCTACAGGAAAAGATAGTGTTGATGTCCTGTCATATTATCTTGATATCCTTCTCGATGAACATGTGCATGTCTATGTACACAAGAAATCTCATTGACCCCTATTCAACCAAAACCCCGGAATTGTTCTCAACTGTGTCTTTTGATCTTGCTTTCTTGGAAGCCATTGTACTTGTACCATTGAGAAACTGATGAACACCTTTGATACCTAGAGACGAAGCAACACTCATGGCAAGAAAAAATCAGTTGAAAACCAAAAGCAACTTGAGGACTGACATGCAAAACACCTGGTTGACTGCTTGGGAAAATTGTGCAGTTTTGTCTCGGAGAGACTGGGAGACTAATAGCTAAAACTGCACAGAGCACAATCCAAGTTACCAATGAGTCAACTATCTACTGAAACTTTGTAGAGCACAGTCTAACTTGGCCTACTGAGGATTGGAGTTGCATAATGCACAATTTCATTCAACATGACTATTGCCTGGGAAAAATGCAATGCATAATCTCGGGGGCCAACTAGGCACTGTCTCCCAAAACTGTGCAAAGAATACCCTGGTCAACTAGTGGGAGGCAATATCTACGCAATTTTTGGGAGCAAGGCAGAGCCTTCCTTCCCAGAAATGGGCAGTGCAAGCTGGTCAAGGCAAGGTCCAAGCCAAGGCAGCTCAGACTTACCAATGAGTGACTGAAAATCACTAAGGATTGAATGCATGTGAAAAAATGGTGTATATATGAGTGAAACAAACATGCATGAGATTCAAGAAAGTGAATAAATCAATCAATCGACAAAACCAAGAAGCTCAAGAAGCAAGTCATTGAACGACGACTGTGGGTGCAGAAACATTGTTAGCATGCGACACTAAGGAAATGCAAAACTTGAAACAACAACTCTACAAGCTAAAATGCATTGAAACGTCAGTGGTCATTCAGTAAAATCAATCACCTGAAAAAGTTGTGTCGACCATGCCAAAGGTTCCTAGATGCCTCAGGAATGCCAGAGCTCCAAGATCGAATGTGGAGAACAAGATCTAAGACATCGATTAAATAGATTTGGCGTAATTAGGGTTTATGACGTGCATGCCACAAATCTAGGAAAAAGTGATACTTGGCAGAAAGTTTCTAAAATGGTTTTGCATGTAAATCCTACTACTAAAAATAGATCCCTAAAATCAAGGGATGCTTTTTCAAATTTTTTTTCTTCTTGTTTTTCAGGAAAATCTTCCCGACATGCAAAGAAGGATTGTGTAGTTCTGGAGGGAACTGGACAACCTTCCAGCACATGCAACAGACAGTCAATGAGGGAGAGATTTTGTGTTGTTTCTTGACTGAGAGGCCTTCGCTGACTAGCCAGTTCTACACAAATTTCCAGAGCAGTGATGTTGAGTTGCACTGCACATTTCTGGGAGGCAGTCTGGCTGGTCAATTCTGCACAATTCCAGAGAAAAATGCAGCTGGCCTGGCTATTTTGTGCATTTCTGGAAGATAGTGCAGTCTGGTCAGTTTTTATACAATTCCAGGAGGTAGTACCGCTGGCTAAAACTGTGCAAATTTCTAGGGAAGTGTCAGCTAGCCTACGTTGTGTAATTTCCAGAGCTAGGTTGCCTAGCCTGCTCTATGCAAAATCTGAATGCATGGCAGCTACTAGGCTGCTCTATGCATTTTTGGAGAGGAAGACAAGTTGATGTCCAGATTTGCACAGTTTTTCCCAACATATGGTTTGACCAGATGTGGACCAAGTGTTGGGTGTGCTTATGGTTGGCGATAGAACTAGTGAGTTGTACACAAGCAGTGAAACGATAGATGAACTCAAATAAACACACGTCCCTGATTAGTGTAGGGTAGTTGTGATGATTTCAAGGAGGGAGGCTCCAAAACAAAGTGAAGGTAGAATTTTGGAGGGTGGTTGTAGCCGCTACAACATTGGCGACACACTGGTAGAACTCCAGCTCTCTGTATGGACCTTGTTCGTGAAAAGCGAGTCTAGCTCCTCCGAATGTATTGTTCAATTATTTGATCGTCATGGCTTCAACACTAAGCTTGAGTTAAAGATATAGTCCTTTACCATTCTCTTGATCGGTCAGCACACATTCCAAGCCAATTCAAGTTAGTTGTTTTGATTGGGGATGAGGAGCATATTAGTACACAAACAATAAAGATGTTAGTCTTAGTTTCATCTCTACTATTACTGCATTGCCAGTAGGCCTGGACAGTACCCAGCAGAGTCACACAGGGACACAAGTATCGCTTTGCTGTCAACGAGCTTGGTTAGTACCCCAATTGAGTTACTTACATCACCTCTCTGCGTAGGAATCCTTTCTCTTCTTTCACCTTATTCATTTTTTCATTTTTTATTTTTTTCATTTTTCAAAGAACTATGCATAAGCACTTATTTATTTCATAGGTGGAAGAGGGATTCCGACTTATCGAGAGCAAAAGAGGTTGTCCCTTCAGAGAGGTGTTTTATATGTACCTTTGACACTACTTGTTAAGGGTTTTCCCCTCACCTTACTCTACTTGACTGAGTTGACAAGGGTTAACCCAAAAGAACCGATTAGAGTAGGTGGTACTAGTTAAAGTGCAAACATTGTGTTTTCACCAAGACTCACTTGAACAAAATGTATTTTCCATCAGGGTATCATTGACTAAAGACAACAAGTTCTTTCATAAGGAGAAAGGACAACAAATAACCAAGTGTTGATAGCAATACAAGTCCTCTTGTACTTTACCTTGCTTGTTTCGAGAGCCACACATGGTTTCATGCAAAACTAAACCTATGGGTAAAAAACAAGAAAATGAATAGAAAGAAAAGGGCAGAAAGAACTGAAAGCAAAGAATGAAGACGAAGTAAGAAAAAAAAGCAATGCAAACAAAGTAAACAAAGTAGGCATGCAAATCAAACAAAACAAAACAAGAAAGAAAACACTACTCCTACTCCTAAGCTAAACAATGCATGGGCTAGCTCACGTGAAGTGATATTTCCAATGCAGGGATTAGTGCATTGGTTAACACATGTTGGTGAAGGCGTGGTCCGATAAACGTGTAAACTAGCAACAGTGAAGACCAACACACTCTGAGTTTAAAAATATCCATAGAAAATAAGAAAATAAAAGCACAAGACAAGCATTCTATAGATGTATCATGGTCATGCTTCACACTGCGTGTAGATGACGAACATGTACACTCTTTTGATTGTGACAAACGATCAAGCATGAGAAAGAAAGATAACCTGCACTTAGCAAGAGTGCTCGTTGTGTATGATTCCTCCAATGCATGAGTGATGGGATCATGTGATTCAAGTGGAGGATGTGAATTCTGTGAAGCAGATTGATCTTCAATGCAAACAAGTGAGCGATGAGGAGCCTTGGGTGTTTCAAAAGATTTCTAATATGGAGTGGAATCGACCTCAAGACAACGAGGACCTGACATAAACATAAGCTTGGGCTGAAGTTCCCTGACAACTTGCAGGATTTCCACTTCATCAACAAGTAGATCATCGAAGACAAGTGGTTTAGAAAAATCGACATTGAATGAATCATCATTGTGATTGAATTAGGGAGAAAAGAGATCTCGACCACCATGATTAGAAAATTTGATATGTTCATTGACATCCTCATGATCTGATGAATCGTTCAGAGGGGTTGATGAGAAGCAAGAATGTTCACCCTTTGTGTTTTCAAAAATGACAGATGAAATATTGAGTGGATTCTCAAACACAAACGTGTCATCTTCGCTAAGTAATGACACACTGACATCCGGTGTATTCTGTGAATGATCGGAAGTAAATGCATCTGGGAATGTATTCTCACACGGACAATCAACAATGGCAAAATCACTAAAGAAGTTAGGAAAAAGTGGATAGGTGTGGATAGAAGGAGGTCATCCTTCACCTCATGTTCTTTTTCAGATTCCCACACATACTCATCATAAATGATAGCGTAGGTTGGATATTCGACACCAACTCCATAGACAAATTGATCCTCGTAAACAACAAGTGTGAAGTTCGGAATGGAAGAACACAATACAGTACAATCCAGAGGATCAACAAAATGCAGGGACAGGTTGAGGAACTAAATCCACATGACAACCAACAATCTTGTCATCCAAATCTGCATAGAGATCAAGAGCAGGGGGGGTGGGAGGATGTGATAGTTCAACAGATGGATGTGCACCTTCTTCCGTCTCACATTCCAAGGCCAGAGTTGTTTGATGAGATGAGGATGGACAGTCACTTGTGATAGCGACCATGTCCACCTTGGGTTTGGTAGCTGTAACGCCGAGATATGCTCAGAGGGTTTCGAATGATTCTAAGATATGAGGATTGTCAGATATGTGAAGAAGATACTAAAATATTCCATTGAGAAATTCCCAATCAATTTCATCTTGCGGGAATTGGTAGCAAGATTACGAAAACAATACCGAAATTGCGCCACAAATTCATCACGAGCTTTTCGTAATCAATTTTTTTTTTATTAAGTTCTTGACAATAAAAGTTATGGAAATCATGACGTGACTCCAAAACAAGGTGACCAAATGAGTGAATAAATCTTTCAGGCAGTGTGTTAAGCCATTCCAATGGATGCCCACGAAGCGTGAATGCAAACAATGTGCAGATCACATAGTTCTCTTGTGATTTGATGTGTTCACATTTATTAGAAAAAGCAAGACTATGCTTATCCCAAGTTGTTAAGCCTTCACGTGCATATGTGTTCTGTGACAAGAGATCCCATAACTCCTTCGGGATTTCAAAGTCCTCTCCATAAGACGAACATCTTGAAGGACGAAGAGTAACATAAGACATGATAGATGTGTGCAGATTCAAAACAAATTTTGACAGCTTAGCTTGTCATCTGACCCTCCTTCTATCACTAGAAGTGTTAACGATATTGGACCCGCCAACATATTAGGGGATCTCCCTAGTAAGAAGTCCCAACTAGACCTCAAACCGTTTGGAATAAGAGTCCCTCACCTCCCCATTGCAAATGGAAACTTGTTATGTGTGAGTTTCTTAATAAGAATTCCATAGGGGTATTTCTAATTTATATTTGAAGACGAACAAGTGTTAATAAATTTTAGGGTGGAAATTATGGATTCCATGGAGATGACATGATTCTTCCAACATCCACTCTAAGACATTGGGTCCAAGCTTTGATACCATAAAGAGGTTGAGTCCAAGCTCTAATACCATAAAGAGGCTTGGGATTACACCAAAACCTGCAGGTGTTAATAAATTTTCCAAACAAATAACTAAAATCCCCAAAATAAAAATTATAAATTCCACTCAGCACAGTAAGACGATGATGATATCAGTTACGAATGCTAAATCGGAGAAAAGAGAAGGCTAAAAATACCATAATTCCTCCGAGAGTAATACTGCCATCTTCCCATTCCCAATCTTCTTGCCAAATAATTATTTATCGTAGAATTTGCTGGCACTAATGCTTTGCGATTCTTGTCATTGACCCTAAACATTTTTTATACTGGTCCCCTCAGGCATAATATAATCTTTTCAATCATTTTCTTGGTCCCCTCAGGCATAATATAATCTTTTCAATCATTTTCTTCAGCCACCTTTCTTTGGCAGACAAATTCCACAGGCTTTTGGTAGGAAGTGACTTCCCATCATTCTGAGAATAAGATCCCGCCATACGTCACCATCAATGGCCATTCTCAAACTTCTTTTCTGCGGCCACCAGCTGCTTCAGATGTCATCATTGTACCTTTTCTACGTAAAAGCTTCCAATAGATGTATTCGCCACGCATTATCATGCAAACACTTTTGGTGTAAAGTCTTTGAGAACGTGGACTGTACGCTATCCTTTGAGTTGAAATGTAATGGTCTATAATGCGATTTTTTTAAAGTTTTTTTTTGGGTTTTTTCGGTCAAAATCTGGTAGCAATTTATTGGAATCGCAAGTTTGATAGCTAATTTCTGCACAATCAAAGCATCCCAAGAGTTTTTCAGGGTGCTGAATCCAAATATGCAGTTAAAAAACCATTTTAACTGCAACAAATCAAGATTTAACCTCAATTTCTTCTACCAGATTCCGTCATCTGAATCTCCAAAAAGTCACATTATAGACAACTCCAGTTGAAATAATGGAAATTGTGTTTTGCCAGACATGCACATAGTTCATCCTAAATCTAATTTAATTTTAGATCCAACAAAAATCTTTATCAACGCTTGCTGTCTTGGTGGCTCCATGGTGAAAACAAATTAATTCATTGCAAAAAACCTAGAGGAGGTGAAGTTTGCATTGTTCTGTTTATTTGTTGAAATAAGCACAAATTTGTTTTTTGGAGTTGTTTATAGAAGTTATAATTTCGATCAGATTGCCAATAGAATTTAGTGAGATTTTTTTCTTTTAAATCTAGTATTAGAAGTGTTTGAATCATTTTTTAGATGGTGAAAATAGATTCAGCACAATCAAGAACCCTTGGGCATCCAAAATCATGAAGCTTAACAACTGCAACCCAGGTTCCCAAAAAATTCTACCAAATTTTAAGGCTTCCTTAAACCTTGCAAATATTAAATATTATATAATAAGTCAATAATTGGCTTATTACACACTAAATATTATTTTATTCTTATTAATAAACCAAATATAAAAACAATAAACCAATTATTAACTTATTACATAATACTTTATATTTATTATTATATTTATTTATCTCGTGCATTAACTAACACAAAAAAAATCTTAGCATAAAAACATTTTATTAATAAATATTCAATTACCCCATATTTCATCAATATTTTGTAGATTGAGTTTAAAGTTTTACTGTGTGATTCAATCTGCAGAGTGTTAACTGTTAAATAATTTGCAACTAATGATTTATTATTTACCTTGCACTCACTCACACGTGCAATAAAAAATTATTCACCTTTTCCATATGCAGGTGAAGCAAGTAGGATAAAAATTGAGAGACAAGTTCGAATCTATCGCGGTAATTTTAAATGTGACGATGCTCATTTACAGGCTATTTAATCTGAATATAATCCTAAATCTCAATTTATATATAATAGTTAATCTAATAAAATATAGGGTAAAGTAATGGTTGTTTTATAAATATAGTTGAAAATTTATTATGTCTCGTTCCACAGTGTACTATAGAGTAGATTTGTAGGTGTAATGTAAGTATGTAAATAGTAAGTCTAGAGTAGATTTATAAGTGTAATATAAGTATGTAAATAGCAAGCCCAATATAGAGTAGATTTGTAGGTGTAATGTAAGTGTGTAAATAGTTTTAATTATCGGTTCAATTAGAAAATATATATTAAAATTTAAAAGTGATATCTGAGATGATGAGTACAAACATTTAAATGTTGGCTCAATTAATATTAAAAAATTAAAAGTAATAAAAAAATAAAATTCAAATTGTTATATTTTGATTTTGTTATCAAATTGTGAATAAGATTTGTTACAATACTCTAATTTATTTCACACTCAAAATCTTTTATATCAATATGACAACATTCTTAATCATGGATATTCACCCCCACTTTATTGTGGATGTTATTAACTTGTAAATAGACTTTGTTACAATACGGTGGGCCAGTGTCATGGCTTATCAATACCACATGTCCAAAAACCATTACTTATTTCACAATCAAAATATTTTATATCAATATATTCTTAACCATGGATTTTCACCCCACTTTATTGTGGATATTATTAACTTGTAAATAGACTTAATATTTCATATCAATCTGACAAGATTCTTAACCATGGATATTCACCCCCACTTTATTGAGGATATTATTAACTTGTAAATAAGCTTTGTTACAATACTGTGGGCCAATATCATGGTTTATTAATACCACATGCCCAAAAAACATTACTTATTACACAATCAAAATATTTTATAACAATATGACAAGATTCTTAACCATGGATATTCACCCCCACTTATCATGGATATTATTAACTTGTAAATAGGCTTTGTTACAAAATCATGGACCAATATCATGGCTTATCAATACCACAGGACAAAAACTATAACTTATTTCACAATCAAAATATTTATAATTTTTATTTAAATTTTATTTTATACCATTTTTTAATTAAATTTACAAGGAAAAATGCTATAGCTGCTTTTGAGATATATCTAGACCCTCTATTCTCACGATTACTAAAAATATTCCCATAAAAATTAAATCATGGTTTTAATAAAATTAAAATGAGAATACTTTTATAGATAAAGATGTGAAATTTATATAATATAAATAATATTATTAAGAACGAGCATAGTTTGATCTTAATTAAGGATCCAACTGATGAGAGAAAACAAAGTGACTAATAATAATAGAGGAAAGATGTTGCATGATTATTTTAAGTTTTTCATTATTGTATTTTCTTTGAATTGATTGATCCAAAATATAGGTTTGATATTTTATAACCAATTTATTTTTTTTAATTTAGACACTTTCCTAAACATGAAACAATGCAATCAGATTTAAGAGAGGGAGATAGCAGAGAGAGAGAGGGAGGGAGATAGTGATAGAGTTGGAGGTTGGAAATAGAGAGTGTACAATGAGGGGAGAGAGGGTGAGAGAGGAAGGAAGAGACCCGGGACGCTGAAAGGGACAGAGAGGGAGGAATGAACAAAGACACAAAGATATAGAGTTGGAGAGAGAGGGGGAGTGACAAGGGAGATATGGAGAGGGAGTAAGGGAGAGAGGAGAGGAGGTGAGGGACGAGAGAGAAGATGAGTGGATAGAGATAAGAAGAGAAGGGGAAGAGAGAGAGAGACAGAGACAAAGATGTAGCATAGAGAGAGAGAAGAAGAGAGGGAGGGAGATAGTGACAGAGTTGGAGAGAGAGCGCGGGGAAGGGGAAGGGGGAGAGAGGCAGAGGGAGGTGTGAGAGAAAGGGAGAGATAGGAATGAAGAGAGAGAATACTCAAGAGAGAAGGAGAGAGAGGGAGGGACAAGGGAGAGATGGAGAGGGATTGAGGGAGGGAGGAAAGTGGAAAGCGAAGATAGAGAGAAGGAGAGAGAGAGGGAGAGAAGGAGGAGAGAGAAAGAGGAGAAAGGGGGAGAGATAGATAGATAGATATAAAGAGAGAGAGTGTATGTTTGGGGGTGAGATAGAGAAAGGGGATAAGAAAGAGACACATAAATACAAATATAGATATTATATAGTATTATATAACCAACCTAGATCCATCTTAAAGGGAGATCCATCAACCTAGAGGAATAAAATCCCTCAAGGTGTAAATTTTGCACTCAAAACATAGGTTTGCACCTCAAGAAATTTAATCCCTCTTAACTTTTAATAGCGGTTAAAATGTACCTAGACTAATTTTATTTTAAAAACA
>APFE031413931.1:0-13220 GCA_000404065.3 Pinus taeda | reverse complement strand
TTTTCAAGTTGTGTCACTGGTCACAGGTCCGTAAATGTGTCCTCCAATGTGTGACAGTGGGGGGGTAACAAGGACGGTGACCAACGGTGACAAATTACTGCGTAACAATATGTCAACTTTGTTATACAATTTATAAGTCACCATGTTCTGAAATAATTTTCTTCAAATAGTAAAAAATGTATAATGGATAATTAACCGATTGCATGTTTTATGCCAAAAGAGGACAAGTTGTTAAGATTTCCTAAAAACCCCGGATTGAATCCCACTCTCATTTCCTGTGCTATTTTTTGACGGTGAGAGCTATGTGAAAGAGCATAAAACTACACAGAGGAGATCTTAAAGGTCTAGATCTACTCGAAATTTACCCAAAGATTAATCAACGTTTTCAAGAGGCAGGGTGGGGGAAATTCTTATTTTGCTGCACAGGGTATCATGATGGAGTTGCCAAAGATTTTGCATAGGATTTTTATGGACAACAAGCTAGGGAATATCCTTTCCTGTTACTAAGGAGGTAACTGTAGAAGTGACAGGCCTACCTGCAGATGGAGAAAGAGCCTTCAAGAGTCATGTTTTGGTTGGAATTAATATATCATTTTTTTTCTGAAGGATGAGTTTAAAGAGATGAACCGATGTTCAAAATTCAAAGATCCTAGTGGAAGGACGAATGGCATGATCTCCTGTGCATTACACTGTCTTAGTTCACATGCAAGGGATGCTTCAACCAGGTAAATTTGTACCATTTCCAGTTACTTGCTCACATCTCAAGTTAGGTCAGGATGAATGCTCCCTATTTTCTATTGATGAGTTTGAAACATATGTATGCTAAGGTCAGGGAAAGACCAAGTGCCTCCTGTGATTTCATATATCATAAATTTATGATTAAACTATTGATTGAAAACCACTTGAGAAAAGTAGGCAGAACTTGGGAATGTTTCGTATTTTTGGGAAGGTTTGAAGAAGTTGTAAAACCAAAAAGGGATAGAAAGAAAGGAAGCAAGAAGAAAATAAAACAACCCCAAAACCTAGAATAGGAAACCTCATCAATACAAACCAGGATTTAACAAAAAGTAGAACTAGTTCCTCCTTTAGTTCCCGAGCTACCAAAGTTTTATACCAAGAAGAGTGAGAGGTTAAGAAAAATAAAGGATGCCCCTTCACCCAGTGTTCCTCTACCAGAAAAAATAGAAGTCAGTAAACAAATAGAGATGGGAAATTGAAAAATGATTGAGCTCAAGATAGAGTAGATGCAAACTAACAAAGAGCCCACCTTAGCAGAAATGCTCAAAGATGGAAAGAGGCCACATACAAGACTAGGGGATAAACTAAGATTCAAAATCAAATTGAAGTTGAACCTTGAGTTAGCAAAAAAAATCATTGATGTAGACAAAACCTTTCAGAAAGAACTGATTATAAATAGGGAGGAGTCCACAGGCTCAAAGAAAACAAAAAATACCAAAGGCTCAAGGAAAGGGGTTGCACAGATGACTAAAAGACAAATAAAAACTAATGTAGACATCCTACTGGAGGAAACTTGCACACTCGCCTAGTTATTTTCATAGCTCAGTTTTGATTACAGACTTTTCAGACAGAATTTTGATTGAAGGTTGATAACTAGCATGTCAGTGATTTGTAAGGTTAGGTTTTAATAAATGCTAACAATTTCTGTTTTAGTGATTTTCACTGTGAAATTTTGATAAGTGTTGACAGTTTCAGTGCTAGCGCAATTTTGTAACAATTTTTATAAAAGCGCTGACAACTGGTCCATTAGAGAACTTGGCCCTTATCCGGTTTTGAAGGAGTATTAATGGATTGGTCAGTGCTGGCAGATCAGGTAATCTCGAGAGGAGGAGCTACATAACACACTACAAGAAAAAAGTTCATTGGTGAGGGTCATTCTTGTGACAGATCTTTAAGGTCCATCACCAATGTCGCATATGGTGACAGTCTTTAAAAAAGCGTTATTGTAAGTTTATATAGTGATGGTCCTTTACGGTTTGTCACCAAATCCATTTTCAATGACACTTTTGGTGAGGGTCGTTAAAGGCCCGTCACTAATTCTCTCTTTAGTGACACTTTTGGTGAGGGTCATTAAAGGCCCATCACCAATTCTCTCTTTGGTGAAACTTCTAGTGATGATCTTTTATTGACTGTCACCAATGATATTTTTGGTTACTTTTGGTGATGGTCAATAAATGTTCATCATCATTTATCATTCCAATGATTTTTGATGACGCTTCATGCCTGTGATGGACCTTTAAGGTCCATCACCAATGTCGCATATGGTGACGGTCTTGAAAAAATCGTTTTTGTAAGTGTATATAGTGATGGTCCTTTAAGGTTTATCACCAAATCCCTTTTCAATGACACTTCTGGTGAGGGTCATTAATTTTCCATCACTAATTCTCTCTTTGGTGACACTTTTGGTTAGGGTCGTTAAAGCCCCATCACTAATTCTCTCTTTGGTGACACTTCGAGTGACGATCTTTTATTGACCCTCACCAGTACTCTTTTTGGTTACTTTTGGTGACGGTCAAAAAATGTTTGTCATCATTGATCATTCCAATGAGTTTTTGATGACGCTATGTACCTATTACTATATTTTTTTGTCAAAATATAATGATTTAAGACCATTGTTGTGGAGTCTTTTTCATTATGTGTCCAAGGTCATAGTGGTTATAATCGCTAGTCAATTTGTTAAGAAGTAATTATTGTATCTCATTTCCCTCAAGTCATAAGAATATAGTCTTCCTATGAGCCAACACATGATTCATCTCTATTAGGTTTATTATCTAGCAAATTTCCTTTAAATAAAGTTCCACTAGTGTGTGTAGGAACTATATTAATTAATACATAATCAAGCATTGTCAATTCTATTAATGAGAGAGACCTAACACTCCTCAACTCTCATGGCACACCTTAACATGGTTTGGAACAATACACTAACATTCCTTGGCACCTTGCATGTCTTGGAACATCTTTGTACCTGGAACATCTTTATACCTAGAACATATTGCCATGATTAGGATGCCAAAGCACATGTTGGCATGCCATAGCATAGCATAGAACTCCCCTATCATGTGTTGGCATTCCCGGTGGTCCCTAACATGCCCTGGAACTCCTTGGCATAATATTGCACTGACAAAAATTAGCACTTGGCACACATTGGAACTTGGCATGTATTGGAACATATTATTAGTGTGCCTAGCATGCCCCTTTCGAAAAAGATAAAGTCCTGACTTATTAACCCTCTCATGTATTAATTTCCTTTCATTTTAGCTTGGTTATTCCTTTTGTTGACTTGAAAATCCTTGATGCATATTGGCATACTCTGGCACCCTACACATCCTAGCATGTCTTAGCACCTGGAATGCCTTGGCACTATTTGGCACATGTTAGAACACCCTGGAACTACCTAGCACACTCTAGCACTTCTTGACATTCCCTGATATTCCCTAGCATGCCTTACCCGTTCTTAGCATACCTTGTCACTCCCTCCTTGGCATGACAACTAGCACTGATTGACACTCCCCAACACACCCTCATATTCATTCACTTCCATGCATTTTGACCTAGTGCTCCCTTGTGTTGTCCCAGTACTCCCTAAAACTCCTCAACATGCATTGGCACTCTCTAGCACACCTTAGCACTCATAAGTGAAGAATGAAACTTGTAACCAATGTTACCAGACTCGGAATAAAAAATAAATCGGTGAGGCAAAAGAGCTAAGAGTTTTAATCAGATTGGGGAAAAATCGGAAAAAAATTGGGAAAAAATCGGGAAAAAATCAGTGAATTCAATAAATAAAAATATACACATATACTGAATTAAAAAAAAAACATTTTTCATTGATATTCAGTAAATCCATGTCCAAAAAATTCATAATATCAATATATTTCCAAAATATCATGAATGAATAAGCATCTCATATATGTTATGAGTCCAAACATGATCCAAAGTACTGAGTCATGACTCCTAACTAGTGACTACATAGAACTAGAAGCAACTGCTTCTAAAAGTTTACAAACAACTGTATACTAATTAGAAAAAATTAGTAATTAAGAGTCTAAGATTCTTAAGAGTGAGAACTAGAAGTGATTCCTCCCACTCCTCTACTTGCTTGACTCTCAAAGTTCTTCAAGTCATGTAGGCTTAAAAGAGGAGCCTCCTCTAATTGGACCTAATATGCTACATTTGTAGTTTGCAAATCTATCTCTTCAAGGTCTATTGGTGAATGATCCAAACCTATCATTATCATGAGACATTGAAATGTGAATTTAAGTTTGACTTTGAACTTTAAATTTTAAACTTTAAATTCCAAATCAGATTATGAAACCTTCAAATTCAAGCTCTCACCTAGTATTTTCTTGTTGCGAAGTTGTAGATTGTAATGGAAAAATACAAGGTCATTTAAGTGCTTTTGTGTCAATCGGTTGTGCTTCCTAGAATGTATTTTCTCAAAAATGCTCCAGTTGCACCCACAACCTGAAGCACTGCATGCTTGGTTTAAGATTCGAATGGAAAATCTCTTCAAATCTGGAGTATCGCTACAAAAGTTTTGCCACCAAATACCTAGGAAGTGGCAAGGGTTCGTGAGTAGACGTACTAAATATTAAATAGTAAAAACTTAAAAAGGCAACAAAATTTAATAAAACATTTAACATACAAAATAAACTTTAAGCAAATTTAATGAACTGATAAAGCCTTCAAGCCTCAAAGGGTACCTAACAGCACCTTAGACCTTTTTCGTATAACACTGGTATAGGAAAATAATTTAGGTGGTGCTCTATAATCCTATAGTTGGGAAAAGACACGAATTTGAAATTTTGGATTAGGGAAGCACCTTTCCATGCATGTCATAAGTCCTCTGTGAACCTCCCCATCCTCATTAAATTTTCTCTAATCATAAAAATACTATGGGTTTAAGAAGTACCGAGCAGCATGTAAGTGGGAATGCAATTTTCTATCCCAATGTGCATCAATAATGTCCTAAAGAGACATATGCTTTGCCTCCTCATCCCCATATTTTCTTTTGATGGCCTCCTTTGTGAGATCGATTGCCTCATAAATGTAACCCATAGTGGGTTTTTCACCATCAACCATCCTGAAAGTTCAAGCTTTCAAACTTAAATTAATATGAAACTTTGAAAATAAAAATAGGCTTGAAATGAAATTTAAAACATGAAAAAGTTAAAAGACTTGAAGTACCTGAGAACTCTAACAAGTGACTGCATCACAACAATAATCTCTTCGACATCATTCCAAAAACTGTCATTAAACACAAGTGAAAAAACTTCAACGCCTTCAAGGGTCTTGGAATGTTAAGATGCCGTCCACTCAGGTCCCAAGGACATCCTCTTCAGATTTATCTTTTACCCAACCACAAATTGCAAAGATATGAAATTTGTTGCAAATCTAGTCACTGCAGGTTGAACAATTTCTTTACCTTCGGTGTATTTTCTCATGGTGTTTAGGACAATAATGTGGTTGTATAGGTATTTGGTTATGGATTTTTCCTTCTCCACAACCTCATGTATCCAATGAAGCTTATCAATGTCCTCAAGCATTAAATATATATAATGGGAAACACAATAGGTCCAAAAAATAGTGGGGTGCCTAATCTCAAAAAATCTATCAGCAACCATATAATTAGTTGCATTGTCGGTGACAATTTGTAGAACATATTATTCTCCCACTTCTTGAATGACTTCCTCCATCATTTCACAAATAAGTTGTGCAGTCTTAACCTTGTCTGAGGCATCCACTGAATTGAGAAAAATTGTACCTATTGGACAAGACACAAGGATATTTATTAAAGTTCTATTCCTCTAATCTATCCATCCATCACTCATGATTGTGCACCCTATTTCTACCCATGATGAATGAAACTCAGATAGCACAAGCAAGGCATCTTCAACACTTTCTAATAGAAAATTTCTCCTAATGCTCTCTAATGAAGGAGCATTGAACCCTGGACCTGCAACAACAACTGCATCAATCATAGCTTGCCAATAAGGACTTATGGAACAGTGGAAAGGTATGTAAGAATAGTACCAAAAGTTGGTAATGGCCTTCCTTGCCTCACTACGGATATTGTTTTTGCAACTAGTGGTATCCAAGGTAGGTTGGAAGCCAGGTTTTGTGTGGGGAGAAAAAAAGGTGTTTATGTTTCGACCTCCAATGTTGAATGTAGGAGGATTCATTTGGCCTTGAGTTTGGCTTGGACTTGGAGGCATGTATGGGAAACTTGGGAACTGCATTGAGGATTCAACAGAGGGAGATGAAAAAGGGGTAGTGGAAGAAAAATTGTCAACTCTAGGAGTTCCTATTTCCTTTTTTGCTTTTATTTCTTTGCATTATGCTAACTCAACATATCAATAGCCAAGATTTCTTGGTGTTTGAAATTTTCGTCAACATTTTTGTAGAGACCTATATCATAGCTAGGTATTTGTGCAAGGTCGTACTTGAATCTATAAATGTCTCAACTACATTTTTCTTTGAAAAATTTACAAAGGAGCTTAGGGTCTCCAAGAATATTGTCATAATAAGCCCAAGCAAAGTCCTTCTCCCTCAGCATTGTTGTTGTTTTGGACTTGTGTTTAAATTGCAGCTTCTGTTTAGATTTTGAGTTGTGCCTTCTATTTAATTTGGCTCCTGTAAAATACAATAAAAAATTAAAATTAAAAATGCCATATATAACTTTGCAAAAAAGAGGGTTGGTTTTAAAGGATATGAGGTTTTGTTAAGGATCAAAGAGGAGTATGTCCAACAACACAAGCACATTTCGACCTAATATATCATTATGACCTTGAAAAACAATTAGGTATATATGAGGAAATGCTACCTAAAGGAAATATTATCCACATATATTGCATTGTAATCTTGAATTTGCAAGTTCGTTTAGCATAAGACAACTGGACCAATACATCAATAACAGATTCTGGAAGAACAAAAATACCCAAAGTTGTGAATGCATGGTTAAAGCCTTTGAAGTCACAAAGACATTGACCAAGGAAGGAATTATTTATGACTTGGTCGATGGTTGGTATGAAACCATTTCTTAGTGCATTTTCTCTATTTAATCCCCATTTATAGGGTTGAAAAGTCATAACCAAAGGAATATGCTGAACATTCGATTGCTGAATAGTGAAACTTGAAACTTGTCATTGAAAACGACATTGAAACTTCAATATAGTAATATACCTATCATTTAAGCCAAGTGCCAATGCACCTTGATTATTGAATAGTGAACTGGCTAAGCCTAAAGGTAACACACGTTGAAGGTGATGCACGACTGCTTGAGGATTCTATTGAGAGTTCTTTAGAGATAATTATTAACTGGCCCTCTACTTTTCCCTTTTCCTTAATAGAAACTGCATCTCTTATTACATTTCTAATCAAGATATTTACATCAAATACTGGATCAAAGCGCCTTGTCCAGTAGAAGAATAAATGGTCAACATGTTAGCTTTGCTCCAATTTCTTGGGAATAAATAATTGTTTTGAAAAATGACTACTCTTGTTTGGATCTAGAACTATGTTTAAGCTTTGAAAATGGATTTTACTCCAAATTGATATTGGAAATGTCCTTCTTAAAAGGCTTCTCTATATCTCCTCCACTAGAATTAATGGCTTGTATGTTGAAAAGTGTAGCAACGCCCCCTTTCGAAAAGCCTAATCATCCCATTGTCACCAAGAGTTGCTCCTTTTCCCCAAATTGGACCCAAAACAACATTGAGTACTTAATTATGATCCAACCCGAGAAATTTTGATTGACATTGCAACTCAAGAGCTATTAAATTTGAAGTGTGCTAATATGATTTGTCATTCTTTCATTGAATAAGGATATTGTTTTTGAATTTGTCATTTGTTCTTGTAGTATGTGGTACTAACCTTGTTTCACTTGAAAGGGTTTTTATTCTTGGACTATGAAAATGCTAGTAAGATTTATTCCTTTTGTATTATTTGTACCCCATGATCATTTTCGCAAGATGTATGTCCTATGTGGAAAGAAATAAGCATTTAGTTATTACCTCCTAAACTAAAGCATTGTTTCTTTTATTTGGTGCCATGTAACGTCCTCTAAAATTGAGGAATAATGGGACGTAATATCCTATCCATCCCCGTAGACTATAGTCCTCCATAAAGGGGAAAAACCATAAAATACCCATTGCTGGGCAATTTTTGGAGAAACTGGGCTTAAAAAACCCAAATTTGGGGTTTGGAGTAAGGTTTACTCAATTACTTAAGAATATGAAACCCCTTTGCAAAATCTATAAATAAAAAAGAATTGAATTCATTTTGGACCACAAAGTGTGGATTAATTCATTTGTTCTTGAGCATCAGGTCTGGTAGTTTTTGACCCCTTCTATCTCTTGTCAATTTTGGTGGTGAAATATTCCACCCTAGTTGACATTCCATTATTATTTCATTGTTTGAGCACAAGGGTCTCTGATTGGTTAGCGAATTCTGTTGGATATTGGTCTCTTGTCTTTTTCTGGGCACAAGATTTTTGTTAAGGGTGAATGAATTTGGAGGATGGTGCATGATAGCTTAGTTCTATTTGGCATACACCTCTCTTGAAGGAAGTAATAAAGTTTCTGAGTCCTTAATATCTTGTTCTGGGTAAAGCACTTATCTTAAGCAGTGGATTCGTTTCTAGCACCTTGAGTAGCCAAACTCTTTGCTTTATTTAGTTTTTGCATGCACAGTTAAAAGGAGCACTTCCCTAGTTATTAATTCTCAGCCTTAGCTAAGGAAGCATGTTTGCATATCTCATATCATATTCACTAGCGGAAAAATTTAATTGTCTTATCTATCCATGCAAGGAAGGTGCATTAGGATTAGGAGTTAAGAAATTTGAGACATTGTTGTACATGTTTCCAGATTCATTGTACCTTCTAGACTAAAGGAAAAGTGAATAGTAGTGAATTTTTTAGTTATTTCTAGTTTCAAACAGTAATAAATAGCGATGTGATTTGAGTTTCAAATATGTGTACTTGTTGTTACTTTCTTCAGTGGCATGTGCTTCCCTATTCAGAACAAGGGGTTTTTCCGCAGTATCTAGCCTCCAAAGCTTCTTCAATGCAAACTAAATATCAAATCATGCCCTCGTACTCCAAATCATCTAAGGAATCACCCTAGAGAAGTTCCAAAGTAGACCAATGAGCTTTGACAGGCCAACTCCAACCCCATGTCACTATACAAGTGTTGACATCACTACTACAAAAATTATTCT
This sequence comes from Pinus taeda, assembly GCA_000404065.3. Lineage (NCBI taxonomy): Eukaryota > Viridiplantae > Streptophyta > Pinopsida > Pinales > Pinaceae > Pinus > Pinus taeda. The sequence continues at coordinate 3,985 of APFE031413931.1, read as the reverse complement.
GAAGTGTTTCATCCTACACCAATTCCTAAGATGGATGCCCAAAGGGGTTCTAGAACGAGGCTCAACCTTCATTACCACATTTAATACTTTTCAAAGGGATCGGTCCCTTTAAACCATACCAATTTTTACACTTTCACAATTTGGCCATGTTCCTATCAATTTATATTTTGTATTGAAAAGTCAGTCCTATTTTAAATGTCAACAAATTTATGGGCTAGGTTGGCATTTCTCCAAATACTATCACACATGCATATATAATCACACATTTTCCTTTTTAGATCTTGATTGATTGAAAAAAAAGGTTCGTTGCCTGTGTAATTTTGTCCCGTACCTCCACATCATCACTCACAGATAACAATATTCTTAAGTCTTCATCTGTGGGCACAGTAAGGTCCCTTTTGGTTGCTATTTTTGATGGAGAAACCTTTGACAATACACCTTTTACCACAGAGATGTTGTTGTTGGATAGAAATCTCCAGAGGAGTCTTACACCAGACATATAAATGGCTATTGTATATCACAATAATAAGAATTAACATATGAAGATATGCAGACCCTAAACAAGTGCATTCAATCCATTACTTTTTCTTTCATGGAAGATTTCATTCTGCATAGTAGATGTGTTGTGGCACTTGAGTGTGTTTGCATAAAAAATTCTAAGGCTAAACTCGGATTCTCACGTGTCATGGAAATTCAACATATGCATTGTTCACCTAAGAACTACTTGTAACTCATCTTAGGGTAATCATGTACAATCTCAATCATACCACTTAACAAGTTACCAAGACAAGGCTCATCACATCCAATCTTGGTCTAAAACAATTAAGCAACATGATTTACATCTTGACATGCCATAGCACTTGACATGTCTTAAAATGCCTTGGCACTATGTGGCATGCGTTAACATCCCCTACATTCCTTGGCATGCTTTGACACTCCCTAGCACACCGTGGCACTTCCTAACATGCCTTGGTAGTTTAGCATATCTTGGCATTGCCTAGCATATAACCTTGTCACTCCCTCCTTAACACTCCTAGAACTCATTGAGACTCCCTCTCACACACTCTTATTCATTAATTTCCATGCATTTTGAACTAGTGCTTCCTTATGTTTCCTTGACACCCCCTAACACTCGCTAGATCACCCTAGCACTTGACACATCTTGGCCTACCACCTTAACACTCTAGCATTCCTTGGCACTACATAGTATACCTTGTCACACTCTCCTTAGCACACCTAGACATCGCTGACACTCTTGGTCACAAACTCTTATTCATTCATTTCCATGCATTTTTACCTAGTTCTCCCTTGTGTTTCCCTATCACTCCCTATCACTCCTTGACACGTGTTGTTACACCCTAGCACCTATGACATCTTGGCATGTTTCCCTAGCCTCTAGCATGCCTTAACACTACCTAGCATGCTTTGTCAATTTGTCCTTAGTACACCTAGAACTCACTGAAACTTCTAATCATAAACTCTTATTTGTTCATTTCCATTCATTTTGACATAGTTCTCCCTTATGTCTCCCTGGCACTCCTAGCTAACACTTCCTTACACACATTGGCACATCTTGGCTGCATGTTGCTCTAGAACTCTAGCATTCCTTAGCATTGCCAAGCATGCCTTGTAACTCCTCCTTGACACACTTGGAACTCACTAACACTCCATGCCTATTATAGACATATTTGGGCACTGCAACCCCAATCACATATGGCGATAAACCAAGGGCTCCTAAACCCCTAAAAGTGTTGTTTCATACCCTAAAGGATTAAGGTCAACTAATTACGTCATTTCCCAAAAGTTCCACTTGAAAAACTACTTAGAACTGGTCAAAACTGACCCATACAAACTGCTCCTTAGTCAAAGTGTGATGCATCTCACCTATTACACACGGGGGGTGTGATGCATACTGAAAAGGCCTTCTGTAGGGTGTGATGGGCGAGAGTAGACAAATGGCAAAGGTAGTTGGCTAGGTGGAAACCTAGAGAATCTTCTAGAAACTACTCATATGATACTTGCCTCTCTGAATTCGCCCAGGGATGAGTAAGAGATCATGAAATCTCCAAGTGGAACCAAGAACTATCAGTGAAATGATGTTGGGAAGATGATGCTAGATCAGACAGCTGGGTTGTAATCCTCTCTTCTACTTCTACTATCAATAAAGTTATTTGAGTTTTCCTCCATATACTTGTGTGTTTATGAATCTTGTATTTGTGTATACAATTGTATGGTTAATGTACTTCTGATTCTACATTGGTTATGGTATCACATATCTCTATGCTTTGATGGTTTCTTGTTGCTTTACCTCCACAGGTGTTCTTTGAAGCGAGACAAGTGAGAAAGGAGTGGCAAGCTCTATCAAAGGAGAGAGGAAACATGCAAGGAGCCAAGCGAAAGATTAAGGTTGGTGCTTTCTGCTTCTCTCTTATCTATCTTCCATAAAGGAAAACACAAGTTACTTTGAATTGTTTGTTTCTAAGATAGTTACCCGTCTTAGTGGGAGTACCAGATCTGAATAGACACTAGTTTTCCCGGAAACAAAATGGCGACTCTGTTGGGGAGCGAATAATTTGTTTGTTTGTTACTGTTGTTTGCTTTATAAACTACAGACGGGGCCTGAAGTTAAGCCATCTAGCCTTTGAACTGTTTTTGCTATGCAACTGCAAAGTAGATCAATGTTGCTTCAGTCAATCTCCGTGTTGGTTTATGAACTGAACATCTAACTTGTAAACATCCTAAGTGCCCTGGTGGTAGCTCAATAATCTCATAAGATCATACCACTATACTTTGTGTTTACTATGACTATCTATCATAAGCTCAGCCTAAATCACTGAACTTAGCTACAAATTGTGAATGAAAACCAAGCTCAGTCTCATCCCTGGACCATCGCACTCTCTCATTAGCAGTCTGGATGCATTGCACCTCCCGTGTGCTGCAGGTGAGATGCATCCCTGTTTACCTTAAGGACAAGTGTGATGATTGAATGAGACTGTTTCTCTCTCTGGATTTTGGTTTTTTCTTGATTGTTTTAAGCTCTATTAAGTAGTTTTGCTGCTTATGATCAGTATATCATTGTTGAAGCCTTCTTCCTTTACATTATTTAGCCTCCATTGATAAGGAATTGCGAATGTTTTTTTATGTATTTTTCATCATTTACAGTCCTTCTTTGCAAAAAGTAACTTAATCGAACTGTCTTCTTTTGATTTGAAAGTGTCGTAGCTATCGTTTTCAGTCAAGAAAAAGAGTGTCGTAAAGTCTTCCTCTTTAGATATTCGATTGTACTTTTGCCATTGTATTTGATTTGAATTGTCAATTTTTGAAGTGTCGAAAATAGTTTTCCATTCGAAATTGAAAGTGTCGTCTTAGTCTTCCTTTCATTTTGAAAAGAAATTGTTAACGTGTTTCTTTGAAGAAAATAGTTCATATCTGTACTTAGTTTCCTTTTTGGCATTCACACATTAAGGAAGCAGAAAAACAAATACATGCATGTGCATTTGCATTTAAGCTGCATGCGGAAAATGATTTAGGAAAAGTGAATTCAGTGTGTGCTCTCTTCTCTCTGTTGAAAGAATCATACTTTTCTTTCCTTAGTAGCTAGGATTTTCTTTGCTAAAAAGAAAACAAATGACTGTTTATCATTTTAGATTGCATATTTAGGAATTTTACATCTACATCACGTGGTGAACCTTGAAAGGAAAACTTCTTAAGAAAGATCAACTTTAAAATAAACCTCAATGAACATAAAAACGCTTTGGAACCTAACGCAGAACATCTAGAAGTCTAGGCTAGAGACGTATTCCGGTGTCGTAAAGCCTAGTAACTATCGTTTTCATCGAAGGTTGGGTAATTCTTCCTCTTTGATATGACAAGTGCCAGTACGGACTTGTGCTCCCCGTACCGTCGAGTATATATTGGGAGACCACAATAGGCTGATATCCTTTATCCTTAGGAAGCCGTGTCAACCACCCTATCAATCACAATG
>APFE031413930.1:99470-177540 GCA_000404065.3 Pinus taeda | reverse complement strand
AGGATTAATCCTATCTTATTACCTTCAATTGAAAAAGAAATTCAGAGGATGTATGATGCTAAAATAATTGCACCAATCAGGTTCTCTGATTGGGTCTCAAACTTGGTGCCAGCAAGGAAGAAAATTGGTGAGATCAGACTTTGTGTAGATCTCAGAAACCTCAACAAAGTGTCACTAAAAGACAATTACCTTCTCCCCAAAATGGATCACATTTTACAAAGGGTAGTTGGATCAACTAGAATCTCATTATTGGATGGGTTTTCTGGTTACAATCAATTCTTAGTTCATCCTGATGACTAAGCCAAAACTACCTTTACTACTCCTTGGGGCACATTCATGTATGTGAAAATGACTTTTGGACTAATGAATGCAAGAGCCACTTTCCAGAGGGCTGTGGATATAGCCTTTGAAAAAGAAATTCATGATTTCCTTGTGATATATCTAGATGACATTACTGTATTCTCAAAATCTGATAATCAAGATTTGGATCATCTAAGGAAAGTCTTTATTAAATGCAGAAAATATGGAATTTCCTTGAACCCCAAGAAGTCTTTGTTTGGGTTAGAAGAAGGAAAGTTATTAGATCATATAATTTCAAAATATGGTATCTGAATAGACCCTGCAATAATAGAAGCCATCTTACAAATACAACACCCGAGGAACATTAGAGAATTGCAAGCTTTCTTAGGGAAAATTAATTTTCTTAGAAGGTCTATTTCTAATTTAGCATAGTTAATTAGATCACTAAACAATATGCTAAAAAAATATTTGACCATAAAATGGACTGCTGAGGCTAATAAATCCTTTGAAGACATTAAATTGGCCTTATCTAAAACACCAGCGTTAATTAGTCCAAAATTTGATAGAGATTTCATCTTATTTTCCTTTGCTTCTGAGCACACAATTGCTACAGCTTTACTGCAGAAAAATGACCAGGGCTATGAACAACCAATTGCTTTCTTCAGTAAAGCCTTTAGAGATGCCCCCTTAAAATATAACATAATGGAAAAACAAGCCTTTGTTTTGATCAAATCCATTAGGGATTTCAAGGTATACATTTTATGTTCTCATATAGTGGCCTACATTCCAAATTCAATAGTCAAAGACATCCTAACTCAGGAAGGTCCAGATGGAAAAAGGGGAAAGTGGATTGCCACTATTTTAGAATATGACATAGAAATCAAACCAACTAAGTTAATCAAGGGCCAAGGTTTAGCCAAACTCATGGACGAATCAAATTGTCAGGCCTTGGATATAAACTTTATTGCAACAATAGATGATGGAGAGGAGATGGAAAATCCACCAATCAGCCAGGCCTTTATTGAATTACCTTGGTATGTTGATATTATTTATGTTTTACAAAAATTACAAGCTCCTCCCGAATTATCTAGAACTAAGAGCATATTTTTAAAGATGAAATCCTTAAGATTTTGTATATCAGACAATGCTTTGTTTTGGAGAGATCATGAAGGTATTCTGCTAAATTGCCTATTAAAAGATGAATCTGATAGAGTATTGTAAGAGTTTCATGCAGGTGACTGTGGAGGACACATTTTCTGGAAGACCACTACAGATAAAATTCTTAGAGCTGGTTTCTACAAGCCTACTTTGTTTTTTGATGTCAAGAAATATGTGACTTCCTATCACAAATGTCAAATTTTTTAGGGAAACAAAAAGATTTTACCTTTACCCCTCAATCTAATCTCTATTGAAACACCTTTTCAGCAATGGGGTTTAGACTTCATTGGTGAAATTCACCCACCCCCCTCTTCCCAACAAAAATGGATCCTTATTACCACAGGCTACTTCACAAAATGGATAGAGGCCATACCTTCAAGGCAAGCCACATACACTGTTATCATAACCTTCCTTGAAACCAACATTTTGTCAAGATTTGGATGTCCAACTAAGCTCATTACTAATAATGCAAAAACCTTTAAATCCAAAAGAATGATATATTTCTGCAATAGGTATCATATAACCCTAGGCCATTCCACAACCTTTTATCCTCAAGGAAATGGACTGGCATAATCCTCAAACAAAGGCCTGGTAAACATCATCAAAACGTTGCTAGAGGACAATAAGAAAACATGGAACAAGAAACTAAACAATGCCCTATGGGCAAACAGACTAACCACTAAGAAATCAATTGGTACTTCTCCCTATCAACTAGTTTATGGTATGGAAGTTGTTTTTCCATCTTCCTTGGGAACACCAGTGATGAAGTTGCTTCAAGAAATGCAGGTTGAACCAAATAGTATCCAAAGAAGAATCAACTAAACAATTGATCTTCAACAAACCAGGGAAGAAGTCTATATCAGGTCTCAAGTTGTGGAGGAAAGGGTTAAAAAGATTTTTGATAAAAGAACCAAGATTGAAGATTTCTACCTTGGTGGCAAGGTGCTAATGTGGGATTCAACGAGGGAAGATAAAGGTAAACATGGGAAATTTTATTTCCTATGGAAAGGACCATATGTCATTTATGATTTTAGAGGTAATAATGCTTTATTCCTGAGAGAAATGGATGGTACAGAAGTAGAAGGTGGGCCAGTGAATGGTTGATCGCTCAAACACTATTTTGAGCCTAATTACTAATTTCCCATTTGTACATATTCTATTTTAAAATGTCTAGTTTGGATTGGATGGTGATTTTTTGAAGTTGAAGCCGAAGAGAAGGCACTAAGATTTGAAAGATTCACTGTCATAAGTATTAACAATGCAGAAGCATAGAGGAAAATTTTGCAAGAAAACATCAACAACAATTCAAAGGCTACTGATCTACAAAGTTCTTGACATTTCATTAGAAAATGCCATGCCCAAGTGGAGCCACTGTTAGGTTCCTATACCAATAGGAGTCATAATTTTGAATGGCTAAGGTCAAGCCTTGTAATATTGTACATACCTTTTCTTTCTGCAAATGTTTTCCATATTAAAAAATAAAAAATGTAAAGAGGGTATGTCCTAAAAAAATAATCAAAGGACAAAAAAGAATGAAAAAGGTCAAAAAATGAAAATATATGAACCCCAAAAGACAAAAAGAGACCATGAAAGTGTGCAAGTAAAAATGCCATTGTTATTTCCTTTTATGCATAATAATGATTGTGTGCATCTTGTTACTCATGCCACAATCAATGATAGTCAAAATGCTTAAACTTGTCCATTTCATGTTTTGAATTTTATGTTTATAGTTAGAGAATAAAATCTGACCAAACTGTGTAATCTTGGCAGATCATTAGATAGGTAGACTGAATAAAAGGAGCTCATCAACTTAATATGAGCCCTTGGATGATATAAGGTTAGAATTAGATAGTTTACTTTGTAAAAGAAAAGAAAAAGATTGATAAGGGTTTGCTAGCCTAAAATGCACCCTAATAAAGTGAAGAAAAAATGGTAGGATGAGTAATTGGTAAGTAGTAGAAACGTTGCAGAAATATCATGTGATTATGCAAAAGCACTTATGTCATTATCTTAAATGCAATTTTCAAATATGCATAAGTAGTAGACAAAGCAAAAACAATGATTCACAATATGGTTTATTTAACATCCCCTCATTTGTCTCACTCCTACACTTCACTAATTTCCCTTTCATAGTAAAAATATTAATACCTATAGTTCTTTAAGTCAAAGAGGCTCAGAGCATTTATCTGACTTCTGGTGGGACCGGACCCTTGGCTTGATGACTTAAGAAGGAGAGGTGTTAAATTCCCTTGCGATTCATTCATCCTTCTCACAGGACCCCTTTTCCTAAGGTTAAATTCTTTTTGCCTAGGAAAACTCCATGATAAACATATCCTATGCAAAAACCCATCAAACACATTTATCCTAAGTACTAAGTGTATGCAAAGCACATAATATGTTGTATACCTAAGTACAATACCCTTTCCACTCATTTCACCTCATATTAACTTTTTGATTAAATATATAATACTCCCGAAAAAACCCATTGGCCCATATATATTTAACTCCTTTATAAAGATAATCCCACCCCTTAGTTTATTTATAAACTATATGACTACCCCATATACCACAAAATATATTAAAATCTCGCCCACAGTCCTTGATCCCATATTAAATCACCCCCGATGAGATTAGGCTTTAAACTAATCCTATGCCGCCAGTGATTAGACCTATGGGCCCCCCGAAAGATTTTTGTGTAAATCGTCGTGCAGCTTCACCCCCCGACCACCGTTAATCGTCCCTCCCCCACATCTAATGGCCCATAGCCATATCGACTACGCCCAATGTCCCTCTTTTACCCACTTGATAAGGTATTTTTCCCCCTGACCCCCAATTCTACATGTCAAACGATGAATGGAAACGGGCAACCCCTCCCGAATACTGCTTGCACCACAAAAGTAGTGCGATGGCCCTCCTAAACTAGTTCCCCCATTTTAACTGAAAAACTACCACTATTCATCAAACAATCAACCTACCAGAATTAACGTTTTTTCTATATAAGCCCAATTACCCCTTTTTTCACTCTCTTCACCCATTTGCTATTGAGAACTCAGAAAGCCGTTGCAACCCCTGCAAACAACAAATTTGCTCACAGACCTCCGCCATTTCTCCATAGACGCTGCAGACAACCCAGCTCATTCATCAGTCTGTACCATAATGGTACGAACCTCTGCAGGCACCATCAACCACCATTTACAGTCAATTTCACCCAACTCCAAGTATTTAATTGTGGAATACCAACTCCATTGTCAAGATCCAAGTAAATTCACCCTCATAACAATGTTAATTAAGTAAAAAATATCAAATTTTACTTTAATTTTAACACTCTGAGCTATAAACATCTGCAATACCTTTGTTTACCTAAAAACCCTCTGAAAAATCCCCAAAAACCTTTGATGGATCTCCCAGAGCATAATTCAAATCCACAAGAATTGAATTATGGTTGCCCCTATCGCCATGGACGTGAGACCCATTACAACTCCACATTTGGACCTAGACCACCTTTCCCTGGCTGACAAGGACTTCCAAATAAAAGATACCACTGCCCTAAAACCTCTACTCAAAGTGCATTGCCAAAGTAGGGATAGATACCTTAACCAAGTTGATGAAATTGGCCAATGGGAGTCAAATTTTCCCAAATACCAGTTTCCCCAAGTTCACATCTTTCCAAAGATTGTACATATGTGTTATGCATGGTACGTCCCCAGCCACAGAACCATAATGTCTCATGACCAGAAGGTCCTATTCACCATCACAGCTGAGTCCATTAATGAAATGTTGCAGCTCCAACCAGGGCCAAACCTAAACCCACTCTCAGTTGGAGACCTGTTGGACCAGTATCCCAAGCTCAGCCCTGTAAAATTTGCCCGGTTGTTCCGAACCTTTATTAGGGAGGAAAAAAACATCCCTAAGGACTCCCCTCCATATGCAGTAGCTATTTTCTCTCCATGGGGCCATAACATTGTAGCCATGATATCATGTGTTTTAGGTTATACCACAAGTGAGTACATTGATGAAATCATTCTTGCTTTCATGTCCATCTATACTCTAGGATAGCCTCCTGCAACCATATATGATTTTGCCACATTCATAGCTGATAGAATGCATAAGAAATTCACAAGGATGGGAAATGAGAGGGTGTTCAAATACTCTTCTGTATTGTACCATCTATTTTTATGTTATCAATCAGAGAAGTTTCCCTTCACTCTCCAAAATCTTGACACCAAGGGCCAGCCCAGGTCTGTAATCTTTTGGACCCCACTTTTCCATGAGTTTAGATCACCATATACTTACTCAGACTTTATAGATTCTTTTGTGCATCTAGTCATGACCATGCTCATTGGGAATCCTCCACCTAGGATAAGCCTAGAAATAAAGAGGGTCCTCCAGCTTTCCAAGCATACCAAAGTGGGTCATTGGTACCTTTATCAGAACCACATAGAAATCAGAATATATGGTTGCATGCTTGCACCATACAAGTTACCAAGATACCTCCCTATGAGGTTGTTTGCCTTAGAGTATTACAGACAAATCATCAATGCATATGAAGTCAAATTCGTCAATGCCAAGAAGAAGGCCTATTTTAAAATCAAAGATCAACTAGGTCCCTTCAAATGCAATTCCAAAGAGGTAGACCTAATCTTGCAAATAATGAAGTTCCAAAGGAGTTTTGTATAGCGATATGACCCTTTGGAATTCATTACCAAGAAAAGGAAAAAGGTCAAGCTAGGACCTTTCATCCACCACCCCATACCAGAAATAGAGGCATATGCCAATAAAACAGAATGGGTGGAAGGTACCCTAGTAGACCAAGATAGCACCATAGTAGATGTAGAAAATTCCCTGATTGATTTGGAAAATCAAGTTGATGGCAGCTCTTTCCTGCAGGTACCAGAAGAAAGAGCCATGAGCACTCCTCCAATCATGCAAACTCCTCAGAATGAGGAGAAGATTGCAAAAATAAACAGAGAGGGAGCCTCCACATTAGGGATGGACACCTCAAATTTGCAATAGGAAACAAGAAAGAGACAAAGGCTCAATCCGACCTCTGAACAGAAATACATAGAGGAATCGACACAGGTTACCAACACAGAAGCAGAAAAAAAGTAGGCCAACCACTCCATCTAAAGGCATGCAAGAGCCTTCCACATCACAGACTCAGATGTTGGAAAGGAAGCTTAGTGTGGAAGTATATTCATTGAGTAGGCCAATTGATAGAGACCAAGACCTAAAGGAAAGATATAAGGAAATCAAAGCAAGAGGTGAGAGGCTTAAGGCCCAAACATATGCTCAATACCTGAAACTAACTTCTACAAATCAAACAAGGCTAATGTCAGCCTTTGACATTAAAGAGGGGAAGTTGCATATGTCTTTCATCAAACCTACAGCTTAGTAGCCCAAGACAACATCTAATTTCAAAAAGATTGACTTTGAAGTGTTGGCCAAGGATATCCATCCCATAGACCATAATGAACTGCACAAACAGGCTGGAGAGATGATATACTCCACCCTGATAGGTAAAGCCATAGGTGCTCATCAGCTACAAAACTCTTTGAACAACATTTTTGCACAATTTTAGTTAGAGAAGGCCTCCTCACAGGCCAAGAATACAAGGATCAAGTCCTTAGAGGAATTAGTTATTGAATTGGGACATGATCCCAAGGATATAAAATCTACAGAGCATCTTATAAAGAAGAAAAATGATGATATTGTTGCACTTAAATGGCAATTGAAAATAGCACACCTGCAACATCCTCATACTCTAGAAGTCGTAGAAAGTCAAACCAGAAATGAGGAGTTGATGGACTCAGTCCTAAAGATGAATGATCAATTAAAGGAGACAGAAAAGGAGTTGGACGCTTTAATTCAATTGAAGAAAAGCGACATGGCCACAACTTCCAAAATGTCATCCCTACAGTATCCACAACAGTCCCTTCTACACTTGCAGTTTCATTGGCACCTACAGCTCCACTTGCCACAACATTGCCAATCATAGTAGAATCTGCAACAACAGGTGCATCAAGTGAGAAAGCAGTAGAGTTGGTTAAAGCCATGGAAGAGATGTCTATCTAGGCTATAGAAATTGATAGATTGAGAGAAAAGGTGGCAAGTTTGGAAACTGACTACAAACTTGCCCAACTTAAGCAAAAGGAAGAAGCACAAAAGGCCCAAAGAATGAGTGAAAGGATAAAAGTCTTAGAGAAAGACTTAACATGGGAGAAACCTCTTGGGCAAACCAAGGAGATGTTGTGGGCCAATATCATTGAATCCATCAAGGATATTTGGCCCTCAATCCAAGTTATTTTTGAGCAGATAGAGTTAGTAAAGATAGTTATAGAAGCTATCTAAAAGGTCAAAGAAAAATTAGGAGACATGCCTGAGGATGCCAATAGACTCATCCACTTCCTCAACAGCAAAAATAAGTATGAGCTCGAATAACTCAATATAGAAGATAGAACAAAGACCATCTTTGAAATAAGGAAGGTCCTTTCCAAAAAGAACCTTATGCTTAACTTAGAAGAAAATTGCCACAATATGCAGATAGCCATTGATAATTTCATGGCTAAATTCCAAATTTTGAGGGAGAAAGGTATACCTAGTCCTTTGGTTATCAATGAAAAACTCATGAAACATTTAGACTATGATAACAGAATCAGACAGTTGGCTAAGGAACAAGCAAGCACTCCATCCATAAAAGCCCTTCCAACAGGAAAATTTAAGTACAACATATTTGAAAACTTGTTTTTCCTTGAGCATGAGATAAAACATTTATTCCTCACCAAGCCCAATTTTTCCAAGTATACTGAAGCTGTCGAGATCTATAGGAGGATGATGAATGTTAAGTTACCTGATGCAGAATGGTGGGAGACAATGACTGATTTACCATGATAAATTTATAGCAAAAAATTTGCTGCACAGTAAAAGTGAGAGCAGTCAAGTAAACAGATGAAAACAGGGCAGCATGGTCAAATAGTATCAGGGTCAAAGATTATTAGGTGAAAGATAAAAATTGAAGGAGATTCCAGCATGAAAGATCGCAACTACAAGCCAGCATAAAGGGCTACAAACTCAACCATAAAAGCCAGCAGTACCAAATAAAAATGGATAGCATGAAATAATTCAATAGCTATCTCTATCTTCTTGCAAGAAGATATTTGTATTTCCTAGAATAAATGTCAAGTTTGTTTTGAGATATTTTGTAACAATTTTTTGTATAAATACTTTACAATTCGAAGTATGTAGGGCGGATTCTTAGAAATTTCTATAGAATTTTCTTGATCAAAGGCTGTAAGCTATTGTATCATTGTTTGGACTAGCAAGCTGGATTAATGAATAAAGCCAAGACATTTCAAACGATTCCTGTGTAGTGCGAAGTATAGACAAGTATTTTCCCTTGTGATTTTTATCTTTGTTTTAAATTTTTTTCCATAATATTTAATGTATCTGAAATCTGAATGCTATAATATGGAATGATATCTCAAAATTTGCTTCATTGCACTCTATTTTGACTATTATGCATTTTAATGTTTTCTATTAATTATCTGAGTTAATGAATTCTTCATTGCTCCTTAGTTTAGGCAGTTTCCCTCTCATCTATAGTAAAGGATTCTTAATTTCCCTTTGCTCATGATTAACCCCTATTTCCTCATATTAATCATGGTCTGAGAATTCTTATGTGCTCTCTCACCCTGGTTAAGATCATTTTACCCATTCGACCCAAAGACTTGTACTTCAATTTGCTAGCTTGCACTTTGAACACTCCCTTTAATGAGTTAATCCCAGTTCTAATGTCCATATTTGACTCCATAGCCCAATGTTCTAGAGACTTCATTCTATCCATTTGTTTTAAGGATTCCACCATCCAACCTTCAATACAAATCCAAAACCCCATGAAATTTAAGAGCTAGCCTAAAATCCCAGCAAACAAAGCTAAATCATATAGAGATATCCCTCTCTGAGTCATAGGTTTGCTAGAGCCTATACTTAAAAGATTGGTTTGTGGTTACCTCGGTCTTTTCCTTCTTCTGATAACTTCTAGGGAAAATTTTGAGTGATAACATATTCATCCAAACCCTAATGCCCAATCGTTATGTTGACGATGCTGGAAATATGTCAACCAAGGGGGTCTCCCCAGTGTGAAGTCTCAATTAGACCTTAGACCATTTGGAAAAGTTGCCCCATCCAAGATATCGACCCGACTGCTATATATTCTTACAAATTTTCCTTGTCTCTAACTGTCAGCAAGAGAGAGGAGTGTAAATGTGCCTTCGAAAAGTAAGAACATGTGCCTGGTGAGTGTTCAATAGTATGCGTATCAAAGTTATTTTATTTTGTAGGGGGAAGAGAAGTGATCCTCTGCAGAGAGATGTATTAGTACCACCCTATTAGAGACACACATAAACAAGAATAATTTATTAAACATCGAACTAATAATCCACAAATATGTGAGAGTCATTGCAACCATTACAACAAAAAATATTTTTCTAGTATCCAACGGAATAGCCCAAAAGGATGTGAAAACATTAATTACCATTACAACACATTCTCAATATGATATGTACCAAATAACTGAAATAGTTCAACTACTTTAGCACAGATGAAAGAAAAAATGAATTACAAACATTCATAGAGTAGTCTTACAAATATTCATTACCCATGCATGAAGAATGCTTTGGCCATAAGGCGTCATATATTAAGTAAAATTTCCAAGACACATGTATATAATGAACACCACTATCTCCAATAGTGGAGCTTTGGAGCCACTCTTTACACCCTAAAATAACTAGTTTGTCTCTCTAATGCCTTACAGGAGAAGACAAGGTGAAAAAGTCATTTTCTCATACAATGAGGGTTTATATATAACCAAGAGGTGATGCTTCACCTTCCTTGTGAATCTTTGACTACTCCAATGAATCTTTGACTTCCTATGACTTTTTGACTTTACAAGAATCTTCTGTTCTAGTGGCTACAACAACCCTCCAAAATTTTTCCTTGGCTTCGTTTTGGAGCCTCCTTACCAACCATCCTTAGCAGCATGTCTTACACTATTGGGTATATAGGCTTCATTTGTTTTTTAGTGGCTCGCCAGCCTGTGCATGTCAGTGTGCTTCACTCCCTTCATAGGTTGCCATTTCAGACTTAAGCTATTTGATCGCTGACCAACCTTCCCTTTATAAATTGAGCAAATATGATGGGCAGCCTGCTAAGATCCCAAATTGCGTAGAACAGTGAGAGAGGCTTCCTAGAGAAAGAGGTGCAATTTGGCTCAACATTTGGCATCAACGCAGAAATTGCACAATCCATCAGGGACAACCAACCTAGCTCACCCTAGAAACTGTGCAAATTTTCATCCCAGGCTTGCAGACCAATGCATTTTCCTTCAAGTTGACCGGTTCCCTCTAGGACCCTCCAAACCTTATTTGCATGCATGGGCTTATTTTCCTAAAATAGAAAAAACAACATGGAAAAACATCCCTAGATTTTAGGGATCTATTTTTAGTAGTTGGAGGTTACATGCAAAGATCGTTTAGAAACTGCCCCCCAAGTCTCGCTTTTTCCTATATTTATGGCATGCATGTCATAAGCCTCAAAATTATTTATTCAACACTATAGAGCTCATTCTTCATATTGATCTTGGATCTCTGACATCCCATAGCACATCTAGGGGTCTTTGGCACATTCAACTCAACTATTTCTGGGTAAGTTCGCTTTACATGTCTTTTGCAGCATTTTTGTTGCTTTTTGTGTTTTGTCTTGTCAAGTGTTGTTTGCTTGATTTCTATGAACATTTGTTTTCGTTTGCATGCATGTTAGCTTGTACAAGCACCATTTCAGTTTTCATTTGCATCTCACAGATGTCACATGCAAGACACTATTTTTGCACAGACGATTTCTGATGCAATGACCTGTTTCACACGCATGCATGTTTTTCCATTTTTTGAATCTTGCATTTGTTGTGTTCATGCATGACCATTCACTCTTTCCTACACTTAATTTTGCCATGAATTCGAAGATTCACATGTTTTCAGTAGCCCGTAGGCGGGTTTGGGCAACCTTCGTCTGAGCCTTGCCTTACCCGCACAACATTGTGCATTTCTGAGAGGGAAGGCTCTGCCTTCCTCCCAGAATATGCACAAAACTGGCTAGACACTATCCTCCAGGCTTTCTCTTTGCAAATCTGAGAGGAAGTGCTTTGCTGGCCCAGAAAATTGCACAATGCAGTCCTTGGGCGTGCATGCCTTGCTGACTAAAATTGTGCATTACGCAATCTCAACCCCCATCAGGCCAGCCTAGATTGTGCATTGTGTAGTTCCAGTAGTCGACCAGCCTCTCGACAGTTTGGAATGCCTTTTTTGTAGTTCCGACAATCAGTCTCAAAGCCTCTCGGTGAAAATTGTGCAATCCTTGCCATCAGCCTTTGCAGTATGTGGCATGTCAGTCCTCAAGTTTGCTTTGGGTTCAACTAACAAATTGCTTGCCATGCATGTTGGAATGTCTCTAGGTATAGTAGGTGTTCATCTGTCTCTTAGTAGTTCAGATTCAATGGTCTCCAAGAAAGCAGGGTCAAAGGACACCGACGGAAGCACAACTGGAGATGCAATTGAGCAAGTGTTTATGAATCTGTCGATTTATGAAGACAACAAGCTGCTCGTAGACAAAGACATCAAGCTGAAATGGCAGGACATCAATGATACATTATCAGGAACATTTGAGGAAGATCTTGAAGATTGCAGGGTCCATGTGAACATTCACAAGTCTAACTTCTATCGGATGGCATGCAGTTATCTCGTGTTTCCATGCGCATATATGATACATTGGATCATCTTGCACAGTGATCCCAAGATGATGGTGTTAAGCAGTGCCAGCAAGATAGAGATTTATACCTTTAGGACACAGGACTATTAGCAGATGTACCACTTGTCGTGGCCAGTGATCATAATGGAGACACCCTTCAGCAGAACCAATAATAGTGCAAACTTCAAGGATATCTTGAAAAGCTAGGTGAAGGATAAAACCAAGTTCAGGATGACACCCAACTAGGTTTACAAGATGAAGATACTATGAAAGGAATATCAGTACTTGGTAATTTTTGCATGCTACTTTACGAAGAAGAGATCACGGCGACCTTCCCGTAGAGTTGGGTGATTGTGTTGGACCAACTAGTCAGTGAAGGAAAACCATGCAACTGGTTCGATATGTTGCCTCACAGGCTAAAGGAATAGGTAACAGGAGCCTGGTAGCCGCCTAAAGGTCTGAAAGCATAAATATACATGTATGCATACATCTTGGATGCAATCTGTGCCTGTCAGAAGTTCTTAGGCTTGAAGTGGGCATGGACATCAGCAGAAACCTCTGTACACACTTATTGGAAACTTTTTTCTGAATGCAGCTTCTGTGGAGTCACAACACAATTGTCAAACCATTTTTTCACCCTAGTGTACAAGCTAATATTTGAGCAAGATCCACCTTGCATGTTGAAGGCAGAAATGGAGGTATTTATCAGCATGGCAGATTGGTATGCCTCACCTTTTGGCACCTTCATACGGATGTACAGCACAGAGAAGCCTCCACGTGTTTTACCGAAGTTTGACATGGACAAGCTCATCATGCAAGAAGTGTTGTACCACATCTTGACATGACTGTCAACTAGACTGCATTGGAAGAAGAAGGCACCATAGGCCATTCTTCCGTTGCTGATTGGATTGTATGAGATACGAAATATCAAGCATGTTGATGTTGAGATAGAAGAGTTCAAAATATTTACTTTTGGCCCCAGAATCTTCAATCCATATGAACCACATTTTTTTGTAAAGGATCACTAAGCGAGAGTGGAATTTCCTTAGATCTACGAGGCGTGTCATTAGGTTGAAGAAGACCCGTGGAGATATTTCCGCAGCTTCTCCAGGCCTAATGAACTGGTTGGCATAGTTGTGTAGTGGTTAGTGACGAAGCGACATCTAGGAGAGCACCATCATCAACAGCTGCAGGGGGGTAGCATACCTTCGCGTGTCAAAGGCAAGAGAAATATTATTGATAGTGCAAAGGAAGAACAAAGTAGCAAGTTCAAAGTAAACCCACTTGTGGAGAAAGAAGCTTTGGAGATAGAGGGGAAGAGGTGAAACCACAACAAGAGGAATGCGCAAAGACAGAGAGATAAACAGAGGATGGAGGAAACAGTGAAGGAGTTGCAAGACTTGAAGAAGCAACTCTGGGAAGAACAAGAGCTGTGGAAACAAGAGAATGAAGCGCACCAAGGATTGATACAATAGGAGGCACAACATGCACAGATAGATGAAACTGTGCCCATAGAGGTTGTAGACTTATTCGAGTGGCTAGAACAAAGCAGGCAGTGTGAGCAGTTGCAAGAGTAGGGCTTCCCTGAAGAGATTGAATAGATATTGGAGCAGCTAGAGTCAGAGTAGGATATTGACCTCATGCCTCACAACCAAGAGGTCAACACACCAGCTTCACCAAATTCGGAAGCAGAGCAAGTCCTGAGTGACCAAGGTGATACTGAGATCCTTTGAGACAATCCAGAAGTAGAGATGCACAACATATCATTCGATGAGTTGTAGCATAGTGTTGTGCAATTGTGCATAGTGGCTAATCTGGATGTCCACACACCTCCTGCATAGTTTGAAGAATGAGTGATCCTATCTGACATGCGCAAGCATCCAACAACATTAGCCAATGCTACCAGAGTATATGCCGAATCCACCAGCTAGAGTGTTCACTTCTTGATAGCAGAGAACAAGTGAATGGCTAAGGATTACAGATGGTCAAGCAGGGAGGAGAATAGATTACAACGTCTGCTAGAGAAAAATTGAAGAGATCGATAATGGATGAAGTATCATCCCTTGAGACAGTCATTCAGATGCTATATTCCAGATTCAGTACCATGTATAAGGCAGTTGTCCACCTCAAAGGTTGGTAGCAGTATTGTGCTAGGAGAGGACATATCTTGTCAAATCTGCATACTGTTGTCGACCGCATGAAAACATGGAAAATGAGATACAAGGGAGCCCCATTACACTTGCCTTAGTTAATGAAGCCCAAGGCAGAGGAGCTGAAGGCACGCATCCGGAGTAAAATTCAGAACTATGAGGAACCCCCACAGCTCATCACCAGTTTACAAGCTTCACACGCATGGGTGTTTATAAACATGGATTTCATTGTGTGAGCACATGTGATCCCATCTATTGGGACACTCACTAAGGAAAAGGCAAAGAATCAATTCCGACCGGAGTTGGACACATACTTTGACGATTTTATGTGCATAGCCACCATCACAGACTTAGCTATCAACGCAGACACTATGCATTATTATGTTGTTGGTCCAGCTGCACTCAAGACAATGATGCACATGTTATCAGATGAGTTGGACAGAGGAGCCAAATCAGTGTACCCGGATGCAACAGAGGCAAAGTTTATTTCCAAAAAGATGTCACCACAGAGTACATGGACACTATCACAAACTACCAAGATTTGCATTAGTTCGCCATCATTGACCATGGTGAGGATGTCGAACATTTGATCTTCCCATAGTTGTCTGAGTCTTAGTGATGTCTTGCATAGCTTGGTCAAGCCTATTTTTTCTCACATGGGTACATGTGCATATTGTATGTAACATCTTGTAAAGTGAAAGTCCAAGTGTTGATAGTTGAATGTAACATTCATGTAGTAGTTGAAGAGTCATGAGGGTAGGTGAAGAGTCACAAAGGGGAATGTCAAGGGCCACCCCACCCTTTTCTTTTTATAGGATTTCGTAACTCATTGTAGAGGATTTTTGGCAACCAAGCTTCTGATAGGAATATCTTAGAGAAATCTTGGAGGGTATTGTAACAAGCCTTGACTTCTCCACAATGCAGAGCTAGTACATCTTTTTAGAGGAGGAGGTGGCAGTGACTATAACATTCCATTATCGAGACTAGTGGTTGGTCATGGATGTACTGTATGATTGGAACTTTCACTTCTTAATATAATAGATCCAACACGTTTCATTCATGTGTTGTTATTGTATTTCAGTTATCTTGGTTACTTTAATGATATATATACATATATATATATATATATATATATATATATAATATATATATATATATATATATATATATTTTTTTTTTTTTTTTCTTACACATGTATGTATAGACTCTTTCTGTATATGTATGTATGAAATTTACTAAGATGTGCTACTGGTTTAACCATCACTTTGGATTGTTGGTTTTCCTGACTTCTAGTTTGTGATGCATGTTTGCTCGTTTGTTCCCTTCCAAGTTGCATGTTTCCACAGGTTTCCAAGGGATGCACTCACTCCACCTTCCATGTGTTAGAACCATTCATGCACCTTCCTTGGCTTGTTGTGCATGTCACACCCTTACTTACAACAAGGACATCTTACTTACCTCTACGCGCAACCACGGTTAAGGCGATACCGTATGACCCACTGCTGGGACTCCTACACCAAATGGTCTGAGGTGTAGTTGAGACTTCTTATCAAGGAGATCCCTTGACATGTTGGTGGGTCCAGCAATGTCAACATTCCTGGTGCTAGAAGGAGGGCCAAATGACAAGTTGTGTCCTCTCATCCTATTTTGAATCTTTGCACTTCCATCATGGATATTATCAGACTTGTCCCTTTGCGATGTTTTTCGCATGCGGAACCTCTCAAAATCGCAAGGGTATTTTTTGATCTCTTGTCAGAATTCACATATGATGGTGAAGGTGAATTGGCCTGACCCATGAACTTACAATACTTCTATGCATTTCTCGATGATGCAGATGACTTCTCTGATGAATAGGCCAACCTACTACTTGCATACACACTTCATGAATTCCCACAATGGTGGTGTTGTTGTTGGAAATAATACTGAGAGGGGGGGTGAATTAGTATTATCAAACTCTTTTCAATTTATACAAATATTATCATATGAAACTTGGTTATACCTTCCAAACTTATAATATATTAATCTGTGTGTCAGAATCATATAACAAGAACAAAAATAGAGAAACAATCACACCAAGGAACACAAGATATAAGGTGGAAACCCAATGTGGGTGAAAACCACCTGCTGCAATATGTCTCTATCTTCTTTCAATTAGAAACTTATTTTCACAATGATTTTGTACTAGTGCAGTCCTTTACTAGTACACAAGCTTCAACCTGCAGAAGGATACAACCTTCTCTTTTCTTCCAAGGACCTCGTTTCATAAATTTTCAGACTGGATCCAAGAATATCAATCAAACATCAAATAGATCTAAAATTACCCAACTTCCTGGTGCAAATACTGAATCAATAGCTTCTTAATACAGCAACCAAACACAAATAAAGAACCCTGAACTCAGCAGTAATAAGCAAAGGCAGCTAAAAATATTTCAAAGAAAAGTCTGCAACTTCACCAATAGAAACCTGCGGAAATCCGCACTTTCTCTGTGTCGAACCTGCACACTTCCACACCTGTTCTGTCCTCTGTTCTGCGCACCTCCGCACTTGCTGTATTTTATGTTCTGCACACCTACGCACCTGCATTGTCAACTAGACTATGCACTCCCGCACCTACGGCATCAACTAAACTGCGCATCTCTACCACTGCGGTGTCAACTGGACCGCGCACCTCCGTACCTGCGTTGTCAACTAGACTGCGCACTCCCGCACCTACGGCGTCAACTGAACCGCACACCTCCACACCTGCGGCATCAACTGGACCGCACACCTCTGCACCTGCAGCGTCAACTGGATTGTGCACCTCCGCACCTACGCCGTATCTCGCTTGTGGACCTCTAGGTATAGACACTTTATCAATCCTCAATTATACCCCAGATGGTCAGATTCACAGATCTGTTCATACGCCAAAGAGATCTTGACACATCAGTAGATTTGGCTTATAATGCTCAAGTTTTTCTTGATTCAGATCCAACTATCAAATCGATCTCCAGAATTTCAGATCTTTCTCTTAAGATATTCAACACACAAGTTAATAGGCCAAATGATCTCCTTCCCTTTTTATAGTCTAGGCCTTTCTCAAACCATGGACCAAAACCATAGCGATCCAATACTAGGGATCCAAAACCTGAGTTCAAATATTAAAACCACAGATCAAAACCATAAGATTTTCCACATGCGCATTTTTCTCTGCATGAAATTTCGTGCATTCAAGGTTCACACTTTTTGTTCAGAACGCATGCGAGCATATCCGCATCTTATGAGAGACGCACCTGCGCAACCTGCCAATGTCCGCACCTTTTGGATGGTGCACCTGTGGAACCCGAAAATAACACTGTTGCACTATAATTTTTCATCTGATTCCTTTGTCCTGCATCCCATGTATTCTGTCACTATGAGTGGGTTGCCATCAAGTACAACACATACAACATAATGCCAACAATCTCCCCCTTTGGACTTGATGGCAACAATACCCAATCACTCTCCCCCTTTAACATCAAGGGCAAAGGGGCGGACCATACTGTCTATGTTGAAGTCTCCTGCGCTGTTGAAGTGCTATTCATGCTCCCCCTGACTGTAAGCATTGTCTGCAAAAGGATGTTCTACAAGAAATAACATGACTCCATACATCCAAAGTGACCTTGCTATCATCAAAGACTCATACATACATCCATCTCCCATCCAAGTGGGAATGCAGCAAGAACATACATCATTCATCCCAAGCATAGTGGGAAAACCAAAATAGGTCATTACATGACCTTGTTATGAAAGGAAATACATGACATAGAGACAAAAATATCTACATCAAGACTATGATTCAACCTTTAGAACAGCAAGCATCTAGTCCACCAAAAACAATTGTAAAATCAAACCAAGAACTTCGAAGATAATGCCAAAAATTCATTATTAGAAGAATATATGCTCCCCATGAACCTAAGCCAGATGGTCTTTGTCAGACCCATGCGACTGGACCCTCATAAACCAGCATATGTACGCGTATCCACTTGTGTATAACCACAGACAAGATTCAACAGCAAGATGATGCATCAACGACCCCCAGCTTTTGTCTGAGATATTCAAATGTCTCCCTAAGCAATGGTTTGGTGAGTATATCAACAATTTGTTCCTTGTAGGGAACATACTCCAATTTAACCTTTTGTTCAAGCACTTGTTCCCTTAGAAAATGATACTTGATAGGTATGTGCTTAGTTTTTGAATGCATGATAAGATTTTTTGAAATACTGATTGCACTTGTATTATCATAGAAGATGGAGATAGGTGGAGTACAGGTGATTTGAAAATCTTGCAAAGTTTGCATCATCCAAAGAAGTTGTGTGCAACAAGATGCAGTAGCCACATATTCTACTTTAGCTGTAGATAAAGCAATTGAACTTTGTTTCTTGTTGAACCAAGATATTAATTTGGATCCCACAAAGAATGCACCACCACTAGTGTTTTTTCTATCATCCACTCTTCCTGCCCAATCTGCATCTGTATATGAATGAAGAGTGAGATCTGCATCTCTAGGATACCATAAGCCATAGTTTTGTGTTCCTTGAAGATATTTGAAGATCCTCTTAACTTCCTGAAGTTGTGCTTCCTTTGGATTAGCCTGAAATCTTCCAACTATTCCCACTGCATGCATGATGTCTGGCCGAGTTCCTGTCAGATAAAGTAGACTGCCAATCATGGATCTATAGGTTGGTTGATGTACTGCTGCTGATTCATCATTGGCGCTGAGGATGCATCCTGTTACCAAAGGGGTACATACTGGTTTCGAGTCTTCCATGCCATATTTTTTCAAGATCTGCTTTAGGTACTTGGTTTGTGATAAAAAGATACCATCTTTATTTTGTTGGATTTGTAAACCAAGGAAGTATGTTAGCTCACCAAGAAAAGACATTTTAAATTCCTTTTGCATCACCAAAGCAAAGTTTTTACTCATGGCTTCTTCATTGCTGCCAAAAATGATATCATCAACGTATACAACAAGTATTAGCAATTTATCATTATCAATTTTTATATATAGATTGCTATTTGCTGAGCCTTTTGAGAAATCTTGTTGATGAAGATATTTGTCTAGACGATAGTACCATGCCCTTGGAACCTATTTAAGACCATAGAGTGCCTTCTTAAGTCTACATACAAGTTTTGGATCATTTCCATGGATGAACCCATCAGGCTGTTCAACATATACTTCTTCATTTGAGTCTCCATTCAAAAAGGCAGATTTTACGTCCATCTGAAATACTTTTAACTTTTGAAAGCTAGAGAGAGCAAGGAACATTCTTATAGCCTCAAGTCTGGCAACTGGAGCAAAAGTTTCTTCAAAGCCTATGCCTTCTTGTTGCACATACCCTTTACAAACAAGTCTTGCCTTGTTTCTAACTACTCCATTTTCATTTAGCTTATTTTTGAAAATCCATTTTGTCCCTATGACATTTTTATCTTGTGGTCTAGGAACCAGCTCCCAAGTGTTATTCTTATCAATCTACTCAAGTTCTTCCTCCATGGCTTTGACCCAACATTCATCTTTGCATGCCTCTCTTACATTCTGTGGTTCTGTGGAGGAGACCAAGGCTAGATAGCTTGAAGATTCTGAAATGGTTCTCCTTATTTGTACACCTACCTCTTTCTGCTCCAGAATTTGGGATTCTGGATGATTCTTCTGAACATATCTAGATGGAGTCTTGTCTTATATCCTTATCTGTTCTTCTGGTGCCTCATGGGTTTCTTCTTCGTCATGAATCTAATTTGATGTTGACGGATAGTCTTCGTCATCTTTGAAGACTTCGGATTTTTATTGTCTAGGAGACTTTCCTTATTCATCAACCACTACATCAATGCTTTCAACAATTTTGCCAAGTCTTTTATTGTAACATTTGTAAACTTTTCTGTGAGGAGAGTAGCCAAGTAGAATGCCTTCATCTGCTCTAGGTTCAAACTTACCAAGATTTTCATCATTCTTTTTAATGTAGCATTTGCTTCCAAAGATTTTGAAGTATTTTACCGTGGGAGTCTTACCATACCAAAGTTCATGAGGAGTTTGAGTGCTATTTACCCAGATGTTTGTCTTCTTGAGAATAGCAATAGTGGAAAATGCGGCTTCACCCCAGAAGGTTGCGGGAGTTCCAGACTCATCAAGCATAGCATGGGCCATTTTTTGAATCGTTCTGTTCATCCTTTCCACTACTCCATTTTGTTGAGGAGTCCTTGCAGCAGAAAATTCCCTTCTGATTCCATGTTCTTCACAAAAATCAAAAAATTCATTTGAGGTAAATTCCCCTCCTCGATCAGATCTGAGACATTTGATTCTGTGATTTGATTGGTTTTCGACCAAAGCTTTGAATGACTTGAAATTTTCGAAAGCTTCATCTTTATACTTCATGAGTCTTATCCAACACATCCTTGAAAAATCGTCAATGAACAATATGAAATACTATTCTCCTCGAGGTGACCTCTTCCTAGTTGGACCACATATATCAGTGTGGACAAGTTTAAGTGGCCTGCTAGCTGATCCTTCCTTCTTAGAGAAATTAGTTCTGGTTTGCTTACCAAATTGACATGATTTTCATATTGTATTATCTGGAATTCTGATGTCGGGAAGATCACGAACTGCCTGATATTTGCATGCTTTCCTGAACTGAGAGAAGCTAAGATTCCCCAATCTTTTGTGCCATAGCCAGTGTTCGTCATTTTTGCTCAGATAACATTCTTGTTCTCCTTCTTTGAATATGTATAAATTATTTGGAGTTCTTGTGCCTTTGATCACTATTTTTCCTGTGTCAAGCTCACGAACAATACATCCATTTGATCTAAATATTACCTCAGTTCCTTGATCGCACATTTGACTAACACTCAATAAATTATGCTTTAAGCCATCAACATACATAACATTACCAGCTTTGACCTTCTTTTTCAATTGAGTAGAACCTTTACCTTTTATGAATGCAGGGGTGTCATTTCCAAATGATACCTTTTTTTCCCTTTCTAAGGCAGTATATGGCTGAAGTTTTTCTTTATCACCTGTCATATGTTTTGAGCAATGTCCACTGTCAATGTACCATTGATTTTCTTGTGCTTCCGCATATAGGGCTATCCCACATCTGTCTGGTTGTAGTTCTTTCTTTCTCCATATTTTGGTATTCAATGAAGCCCGCTCCTTCTGAATTGTTTGTTGAAACCTGCTTCTGCATTCAAAATCTTCATGACTGAAATTGTTACAGATAGTGCATTCTATTTAATTTTCAAGAGCAGAGAAGTTATTGTAGGTTCTTTTCATGACTCCAGTCATACCCCTTTGTTTTTGAGATTCCATAGTCATGATGGTCTTATAGGCAACACACTGAGTAGCTTTATGACCAAAGTTATGACAAGAGAAACATTGGCCATTGAAGAAATTCCTGAGACTATCAAATCTACCAACCATACGATTGTAGTTTCCATCCATTCTTGAGCTAAATTGAGAACGATTTACCTGTGGTCGGTTGAGGATTCTGTTCATCCTTGAAGTTGATTGCTCTCGATAATCTTTTATCATTCTTGAAGCAACTTGTCCCTGATTTACCTGGTGATCTGCCTCATGTTTTTGCTGTTCATTTTTCCTTGTTGCATCAAGATAGCTTTTGGAGGTGGATGGCTTTTGTGCTTGCTTCTGAGATTGAGACGCTTCTTTGGAATATCTGAGACCTGTCTTGATTAGAGGGGAATGCTGCACTTTGATAATTTCATCTAAAGTTTCAGATCCTTTAGAAAATCTAAGATTAAGGACTTTTGTTTTCTCAATTTCCTTTCTAAGTCCCACAATTTCACATTCTAACTTTTCATTGTGTTTATCCTTTTCAGCAAGTTGGAATGTTAGAGTATCTATAATCATATTCTTTTCTTCTAAAAAAATTTTAAGTTTAAAAATTTCTTCATAAAGACCTTCTTCATTTATAGCATCCAAGAAATCATCATCTTCAAAAGCCATCAAAAGTCTATTATCATGACCTTGTTCATCTTCATCACTATTTGAAAGTCCATCACTGTCCTCATGAGTATAATAGCTCTTCTTACTTACATATTGTTTTCCATTCCATCTAACAGGTTCCTTACCTCTGTCTAGTTTATCTTTATGAGGACATTTCACAGCATAATGACCAACTCTTCCACAAGCAAAGCATTTGAAAGGTAACTTACCTCTGAATCTTCTAGTTCCCTGTTGAAGGTTCTTAACAAAATTTGATTCTTCCTCTTCTTTTGACATATGTCCTAGCTCATAGTAATCTCCTTTTCCTGAAGCTTTGAATGCGGCTTCTCTTCTGTCTGATGGTCCTCCTTTTCTCATTTCGTAAGAAATTAGAATTATGTGTAATTGTGACATGGTAAGATTCTTTAGATTCTCCTTTTCTTCTATGGCAGAAACTTTTGAATCAAACTTAGGAGACAAAGATCTTAGAACTTTCTCAACCAAAATAACTTCTTTTATTTCTTCCCCCAAGTTTTTCATACAATTTACGATCTCATCTATATGTAGGAAATAGCTAGCCACAGTTTCATCATTATGCATTCTGAGACTTTCATATTGAATTCTAAGAGTTTGTAATTTTGCTCGTTTTACCTGCTCATCTCCTTCATAGCTCACAACAATCTTGTCCCATATTTCTTTTGCGCTTTTGAGCTGCATCACCTTGACAAATTCTGATTGAGATAGACTTCCCAATAGAGTATTGACAGCTTTTGCATTTGTTTCATACTGCTTCTTACCAGCTGAATCTGTAGGAGTTGCTGACGGAAATGTGTATCCTGTTTCCACAATATCCCAAACTTCTGTACCAAGAGATTGAAGATAGGCAGTGATTCTTACCTTCCAATAGACGAAGTTGGTTCCATCAAATATCGGTGGCCTGATAGATGCTTCCTTTTCGTAGTTTCTCATGATGATAGATCTTCCTTCAAGCGATCAAGCTTTTCCTGAAGGACTTGCTCTGATACCAATTGTTGGAAATAATACTGAGAGGGGGGTGAATCAGTATTATCAAACTCTTTTCAATTTATACAAATATTATCAGATGAAACTTGGTTATACCTTCCAAACTTATAATATATTAATCTGTGTGTTAGAATCATATAAAAAGAACAAAAATAGAGCAACATTCACACCAAGGAACACAAGATATAAGGTGGAAACCCAATGTGGGTGAAAACCACCTGCTGCAATATGTCTCTATCTTCTTCAATTTGAAACTTCTTTTTACAATGATTTTGTACTGGTGCAGTCATTTACCAGTATGCAGGCTTCAACCTGTAGAAGGATACAACATTCTCTTTTCTTCCAAGGACCTCGTTTCATAAATTTTCAGACTGGATCCAAGAATATCGATCAAACATCAAATAGATATGAAATTACCCAACTTCCTTGTGAAAATACTAAATCAATAGCTTCTTAATACAGCAACCAAACACAAATACAGAACCCTAAACTCAGCAATAATAAGCAAAGGCAACTAAAAATATTTCAAAGAAAAGTCTGCAACTTCACCAATAGAAACCTGTGGAAATCCACACTTCCTCTGTGTTGAGTCTGCGTACTTCCGCACCTATTCTGTCCTCTGTTCTGCGCACCTCCGCACTTGTTGTATTTTATGTTCTGTGCACCCGCGCACCTACGTTGTCAACTGGACTGCGCACTCCAGCACCTGCGGCGTCAACTAAACTGCGCACCTCCGCACCTGCGGCGTCAATTGGACTACACACCTCCACACCTACATTGTCAACTGGATTGTGCACTCCTGCACCTGCGGCGTCAACTAAACCGTGCACCTCTGCACCTGCGGCGTCAACTAGACCACGCACCTCCGCACCTGCGGCGTCAATTAGATTGCGCACCTCTGTACTTGTGTCGTATCTCGCCTGCAGACCTCTGGGTACAGACATTTTATCAGTCCACAATTATACCCCAAATGGTCACATTCACAGATCTGATCATATGCCAAAGAGATCTCGACACATTAGTAGATTTGCCTTATAATGCTCAGGTTTTTCTTGATTCAGATCCAACAATCAAACCGATCACTAGAATTTCAGATCTTGCTCTTAAGATATTCAACACACAAGTGAATAGGCCAAATGATCTCCTTCCCTTTTTATAGTCTAGGCCTTTCTCAAACCATGGACCAAACCCATAGAGATCCAATACTAGGGATCCAAAACCTGGGTTCGAATATTAAAACCATGGACCAAAACCATAAGATTTTCCACATGCGCGTTTTTCTCTGCATGAAAGTTCGTGCATTCTAGGTTTGCACTTTTTGTTTGGAACGCATGTGAGCATATCCACATCTTATCAGAGGCGCAATTGCGCAACCTGCCAATGTCTGCACCTTTTGGACGGTGCACCTGCGGAACCCGAAAATAACACTGCTGCACTATAATTTGTCATCTGATTCCTTTGTCCTGCATCCCATGTATTCTGTCACTATGAGTGGGTTGCCATCAAGTACAACACATACAAAATAATGCCAATAGCTGTAGTTTTCCACCCGACAACGTGCATTGGCTTGAGTAGTTATGTTATCTCATTGAATCTACTTTCCATCATTTTGATCCAGAACCTCTTGACAAAAAACTATTGAAACAATGGAAGACTCTGCAAGAATCACCTTCGGATTTTTGGGACCGCTTCCATGTATGCTAGTTTCAAGCTCCGAAAAGTCAGATAAAATTCCAGTATCTCATGGATAGATTTGAATACTGTCTTACCAAATCTGTCAATCCCAGGAAGAAGTTTAAGCTCAAACCCCACTTAGCATACTTCAGTGATGGAGTTGCGCAATCACAGATGGACACGGTCGCTGTCACAAGTGACTGTCCACCATCCCCTCATCAAATGACTCCACCACCACAGAGCGATGTGGGAGAACATGCACACACATCCATTTTGCCACATCCTCCCAACATCACTTCTCTCAATTTTCATGTAGATTTGGTTGTGAAGCCCATGGGTTGTCACATGCATGTCTTATCTCAACCTCCATCTTCGTGTTCTATTTATCCTCTGAATTGCACTCTCTTTTGTTCTTCCATTCCAAACTCTACACCTATTATAAATGAGGATCAAACTATTGATGAAGTTGGTGTTGCAAAACCAACCTGCATTGTCATTCATGAAGAGTATGGCTAGGAGCCTGAGCATCAGCCCGTAGCAAAGGATGATTCCCTTTTGTCCACACCTCCTCCGTTTTTCCCTGGCATCATTAGTGATTCTACCATCCCTGATTTCGCATGTGTATCCTCGTTTACAGATGCACGCATTGTTGATCATTCGTAGAACACACCAGATATCAGTCTATTATTCAAAAATGGGGAGGATAAATCATTCCTTGAAAATCCACTTGATTTTTCATCTACCTTTTCCATAAAAGTAGAGGGTGAATTTTTCCACTTCTCATCTACCCCTCTGTTTTATTCATCATATCATGAGGATGCTGATGAAATCATTGATTTTGTTGATCATAGATGTTTTGATCTATTTACCCCCATATTCAATCACGATAATGATTCTATCCATGTTGATTTTTTAAAGCCACTTGTTTATGATGATCTATTTGTCAACAAAGTTGAAACCTCGTAGATGGTCGAGGCACTTTAGCCTGAGTTGATGGTTATGTTAGATACTTGTTGTCCTAAGGTTGGTTTCACTTCTGATCAAGAAACTGTTGAAACACCCAAGGCTCCTTATCACTCATATGTATGCATTGAAGATCAATCTCACACACATATTATACTTTCTCCACTCAAACTACACGATCCCATCACTCATTCATTGGAGGAATCTTACACAACAAGCACACGTGCGAGACACACGTTGTCTTTGTTTCTTTTGTTTTCTTACATGTCATAGTCAAGAGTATGCTTATGATTAACATCTACATGAAATGTTACACAACACCATCGTAAGTCCACGGATCACATGCCATCCTCTTCTACTCACTTATGTTCTGTGGACGCATTTAAACTTGGAGTGTGCTTGTCTCCATTATTATATCCTTCATGTTTGGTGATTCACAGAACTATGTTTTTTGCAAACCATGCCTTCACCAACATGGGTCGACCAATGCACCAGTGGCTGCATCAAAAGTATCACTTCACATGAGTAGATCCATTCACCGTTAGCTTAGGAGTAGGAGTAGTGTTTGCTTTTGGTTTATTTTCTTGCATGTATGTTTTCTTCTTATTTTGTTTGTTTTCTTGCTTTCCTACTTGTTTTCTTACTCGCTTTTCTTACACAGTTACTTCTTCTTTTGCTTTGTTTTTTTGTTTGTTTGCTTGTTTACATCCATAGGTTAGTTTCACATGAAACCATGTGCGACTCTTGAAAGAAGCTAGGTAAAGTAAAAAAGGACCTGTGTAGTTAACAATAATTGGTTATTTGTTGTCCTGCCTTTGTATGAATAACATGTTATCTTCATTCCATGATAAACCAATGGAAAATATGTGTTGTTCACAAAGAAGTATGGTGAAATCACAATGCTTGCGTGCTAACTAGTATCACCTGCTCTAACTGGTTGTTTTTGGGTTAATCCTTGTCGGATCAGTTAAGTAAAGTAAGGTGAGGGAGAAAACCTTAACAAGCATGTTAGAGGTATATAAAACTACTTCTATGAAGGAACAACCTCTTATTCTCTCAATAAGTTGGAATCCATCTTCCACCTTTGAAATGA
The DNA here is from genome assembly GCA_000404065.3 of Pinus taeda. Classification (NCBI taxonomy): domain Eukaryota; kingdom Viridiplantae; phylum Streptophyta; class Pinopsida; order Pinales; family Pinaceae; genus Pinus; species Pinus taeda. Next base: position 150,437 of record APFE031413930.1, on the reverse strand, counting down.
ATAAGTACTATGCATAGTTATGAAAAATGAAATATGAAAATTTTGCAAAATGAAAAATGAATAAGGCAAAAGAAGAGAAAGGCTTCCTACGTAGAGAGGTGGTGCAAGTAACTCTACTGGGGTACAAACCAGGCTCATTGGAAGCATAGCGATGCTTGTGTTCCTGTGTGACTCCGCTGGGGTACTGTTCCAGCCTACTGGTAGTGGAGCAACACGAGAGATGAAAACATAAACTCTGACGACCATATGGCTTGTGCACCAACACACCCCTCATCCCAATCAAAATAACCATGTTGGCTTGGCTTGGAATGTTTTCCGACCGACAAAGAGCTTTACAGATGCTACATCTTACAATCAAGCAAGTGTGGAAACCAAGACAAACAAATAACTGAAAAATACTTTTGGAGGTGTTAGACTTGCTTTTCACAAACAAGGTCCATTCAGAGAGCTAGAGGTCTACTAGTGTGTCACCAAGTGTTGTAGCAGGTACAAACGCCCTCCAAAATTTTTCCTTAGTTTCATTTTGGAGCCTCCCTACCAACCATCCTTAGCAACATGCCTTGCATTATCGAGTACATAAGCTTCATTTGATTTTCAGTGGCTCGCTAGCCTATGCATGTTAGTTTGCTTCACTCCCTTCATAGGGTGCCATTTTGGACTTAAGCTATTTTTTGGTTGACCAACCTTCCCTCTAGAAATTGCGCAAATTTGATGGGCATCCCGCTGGGCTCCCAAATTGCGCAGAACAGTTAGACAAGCTTCCTAGAGAAAAATTCGCAATCTGGCCCGGCACTAGACTTCAGCCCAAAAATTGCACAATTTTGGGAGACAGACACCTGCTAATCCAAAAAATTGCACAATCCCCCAGGGACACCAGCCCAGCTCACCCCAGAAGCTGTGAAAATTTCATCCCAGGCTTGCAGACTGATGCATGTGCCTTCAAGTTGATCAGTTTCCTTCGAGACCCTACAAACCTGAATTTCATGCATGGGATGCTTTTCTTGAAATAACAAAGAAAAGCATGCAAAAAGAATCCCTAGATTTTAGGGATTTTTTTTTAGCAGCTAGAGTTTACATGCAAAGACCATTTTCGAAACTACCCTCCAAGTGTCGCTTTTTCCTAGATTTGTGGCATGCACATCATAAGCCTAAAACTTATTTATTCAATGTTGTAGAGCTCATTCTTCACATTGATCATGGAGATCTAACATCCCACAGCACATCTAGGAGTCTTCAGCACATTTGGCTCAGCTATTTCCGAGTAATTCGGCTTTACATGTATTTTGTAACATTTCTGTCACTTTTTGTGTTTTCGTTTGTGTGAGTGTTGTCAACTTGATTTCTATGAATGCTTGTTGTCGTTTCCATGCATGTTAGCATGTAAAAGTGCCGTTTAAGTTTTCATTTGCATCTCACTGTTGTTGCATGCATGACATTGTTTTTGCCCCAACGGTCATCGATGCGATGACCCGTTTCACACGTATGCATGTTTTCCCATTTTCTGAATCTTTCATTTGTTGTTTGCATGCATGATCATTCACTCTTGCCTACACTCAGTTTCTCCATGTATTCGAAGCTTCACATATTTTTAGGTCACCCGTAGGCAGGTCTGGGAAACCTTGGCCTAGGCCTTGTCTTAATCGGACAATATTGCACATTTCTGAGAGGGAAGGCTCTGCCTTCCTCCTAGAAAATGCACAAAATTTGCCAGACACTGTCCTCCAGGCTTTCTTTGGGAAAATATGAGAGGAAGTGCTCTCCTGGCCTAGAAAATTATGCAATGCAGTGCCTGGGCCTCCATGCCTTGCTGACTAAAATTGCATTACGCAATCTCTTCCCCAGTTGGAGAGCCTGGATTACACATTGCACAATTCCAATAGTCGACCTGCCTCTCACAATTCCAATAGTCAACCAGCCTCTCGACAGTCCGTATTACCTTATTATGAGGGGATCAGAGATGTAAGCCTGTTTCTTGATGAATATGAAAGAGAAATACCAAAAGAATAGAGGTTGTAAGCTTTGGATGTAGCCTTAAAGGGTACACTCACTAGATGATGGGGTATGCATAAAAAGAAATATAGTAGATTGGTAGTAGTGTCGAAGATTAATGTGGATCAGGTTTGGCTCAATTGACATAGAAATAAAAGTAAAGTATGATGGTAAGGTTGATCCCTGGGATCATATTCATCATTGCACTTTGGTTTGGAAATAAATTCCAAAACAAAAGTGGGTAGATGGATTTATCCACACACTATAAACAATTCCTATGAATTGGTATTTTGAAATAGAATTGTGACATGGAACTGCAAACTGGGCAGATTTGGTTGAAGGGTTCATGCTAACATTCAATTTTGATTTTCCGTGTATAGACTCGGCTCTTCAAATAATCAGAGCAAAGGTTTTTGAGAATGAAGCTCCATTAACTTGCCAGCATGATTGGGCTACGCAGTTACAAAATGCATTGGAATGTTATAATATCACTGTCGAAGAAGATGAAGATTTGCACAATATTGATATAACAAAATTGAAAGGACATCGAGAAGTTGTTGGACCAAAACTGGAAATACCAAATATAACACAACTAGTGAAGGATTGCAGCATAGATATCACCGCGAAGTTCATTTTTTAATATATTATGTCCCAGTTTGGGTGTCCGAAGATATTAATGAGTGACCAAGGCTCGAATTTCTTGAATTAGACTATTGAGGCACTAACTAAAGAGTTTCAAGTACACCATCAGAAAAGTACCCCATATTACGCTCAAGTGAATGGGACAGTCGAAGCTTTCAATAAAATTCTGGAAAATGCACTCACAAAAGTGTGCAATGTGAACATAAATGACTGGGATATAAGGATTCTAGCGGTGTTATGGGAATATAGGACAACATGCAAGAAATTGATAGGCTATACACCTTTTGGGTTGGTATAAGGACAAGATGCAATCATGCCTATGGAGTACATTATGCCCAGTTTAAGAATTGCAACCTTCACAGACATGGAAGATTCTGAGATAATGGAGGAGAGGATGGCACAATTACTTTCTTTGGAAGAGGACTGGTTTATAGCAGGTTTTCATCAATAAGTACCAAGAGCAAGGGAGAAATAATGGCATGACAGGAACATCAAGAAAAATACATTCTGGGAAGGAGATCTTGTACACTTATATGGTAGAAAATTCACAAATTTCCCAAGAAAATTTAAGACACATTGTCTAGGACTGTATATCATCAAACATGTATCTGATGGTGGCACAATTGAGCACGTGAGGTTAAATGGTTAGTTGATTCTAGGACAAGTGAATGGTAGAAGATTGAAGGTATACATGGACAACTCTGTCCCTAGAGCTTCACAATGAAAGATGAAAGGAAAAGAGACTTAATGCAAGCTATAGTTGAAACTAGGCACTAGACTATAAACTACTCTGCAAAAGGGGACTTTTCTGAAGAAGATTACTATGCAATATTTAGAAGTATGTCGAAGCTAGAAATAATTATGCCAAAGGAAGATTATTGTGCCATATTCAAAAGTATGTCGAAGTAAAAAAGAACTGTGCCAAAGGAGGATTACTATGTAGTATTTAGAAGTATGTCGAAGTTCGAAAGAAATGCGACAGAGGTAGATTAGTGCACGATTGTCGAAGATAACTGTAAAAATATGACCGTTGGAAGGAAAAAGTTATCATTAAAAGGAAATTGTCGCTAAAATACATGGGAGAAACGAATTTATGAAGCACAACTAGTCAGATCTAGTGCCATACCTGCATTAAATGAATAATATCTAAGCTAATCATGAGGTTCAAAATTTAAATTTGCTATATAAGCTATGTCCCACTCCACATTTTACACTTTCCTATCCAGAGAATTTAGTCTGAGAATTTGCAATCAAGAGTATAATTGTATGTCTGAGAGGAGGTTTGAAGAAATTTCTCAAGCATTTGCAGAATAAGGGCTAGTAGAAGTCATGGAAGCTACTCTAGTCAATCCGGACCATCAAATTGATGAGCCTCAGTATTGCAACAAGAATGTTATAACTCCGAAGGCTACCGAATTTAATTATTAACCCAGAGTTCGTACAAACTTAAGAGGTATTGACACTATATGTGTGGCATAAAATGTGTCCTTCTTTTGTTGTCATGATGTAATGGAGTGCATCTGCTGAAGTCAAATCCTAAACTAATTGTAGAAAATGAAATGTTCGAAATGGAACCTTAACCTATTACAAGAAAGAAAGTACAAGGAAAGAGACTAAAATCAAATGCTAAAACACACCATTTTCTAACTAACTACTAAGAGGGTTTGCTTCTAAAGAATTCTAAGTTAACATGTATGTAATCCCACTGTACTAAGCATGCATATTCAAACCATCAATCCTTCTACTGCTGTGCATGTAAATGAACAAAATAAATCTGTTTTTATTTTTGTCCTTTTTCATGTGAGAGTGTGAAAGCTAATCTCTTTTGGTGATGTGGAAGGTGGCTAGGAGATGATGGTGCATTTTTGGCAGGCTTGGAAGACCCTTAGGTGAGCTTGTGTCGCTTCCTAGAGGTTTTCCCTCAATTCGGCCTCAAAATAGGTCACTAGAGGAAAACCTATAGGATGTACTAAAAACCTACAGGATACACTGAAAAACTATAAGATGCAGTCGAGAGAAAAAGGATGGATGTTGAAGGTGATGGAAAGATTAGGGAAGGTAGTTGGTGGATGGAATGAGTTAAGGGAGTGCCTAGGACCACTTAAGAACTCAAAACCAAAGTGGGGAGATGGATGGATTTTCTCAAAAATCTTGGAGAAGTTTCATTGTGAAATGATGAAATTGGTGAGAGTTTAATGACTAAGAAAATCAAATCAAAATTGGATGGGACAAATTTTGTTATCAACTAGGCTATCTTAGGTCCCTATTCCAAGTGGAATCACTCGAAAATACCTCTATTAACCCATGCAAAAAAAAATTAAAAAGCATTACTAGTCGAAAATCTAGAAATTCGAGAACTAGTGAGCTAGTAAATCTAAAAAATGGCTAATGAAATCAAGCACAAATGAAATGGAGTAATTTTTGTTATGAACTAGAAATTTTTTGTGATCTAATGCAAGTGGAACCAACTTTATTTAAGCTTTCTAGCATGCTCTAAAAAATAGCATAAATTTATTGTACTTTGCTAAAAAGGAGGTCTAGCAATCTAGATTTGGGAATAAGAAGACTAATCCAAGCAACTCAATGATTACTATGAACTTCCAAATATTTTCCAAGGATGAAATAGTGCTTGCAATCATGCAAAATAACTTACATCAACCATTTAACTCAATCCTACAACAATAAATCATTAATACTAAATGTAGAAATAGAAAGAAATAAAAACTAGAGATGCATTGGAATAAGAAGTGAAAAGAAGGAAAGAAAATGATACAAAAGGGATCTAAGGTTCTTGGGATGGCCAATCCCAAGGAAGCTCAGATACCTATGGAGGAGAACAAGATTTAGAAGCTGGACATGACACCAATCTTCATTGTTCCATCAATACGATTACATCCCTACAAGAAAATACAACGAAGCTGCAGAAATACAAGCTCTCTCCACAATAACACTAATGAAAATATCCCCTTAGAGGAAAATTTGACTTGGTACTTATTAAAAATGATTAGGAATCATTCCCCATGAATGGAGGAAGGTTTCCCCACCAAAATCCCTTGATTAGTGGATCTGGTTGCTTGATTAGTGGATTTGTCCCTTAATTAGTGGAACACATTCCTAGATTTTCTCAATCATTGGAGTTCCACAATCTGTGCCATAATTCCAGAATATCTTGTTGATTTATTATTTATTATTAATCCTCCTGTAGTAGGGAACAAGTCCGTAAATTATCTCCTCCTCCAACTCTTCATAATTTGCCCAATATTCTCATAATATTCCACAAAAATTAATAATATTAGGCACAAATATGAAATTATTCATAAACCTTCCTAATGAATATATTAAAGTTAAAAATAAATTATCTAATGCAAAAAGAGAGGTTTAATATGCTAAAGGATGGTTAGATGGGCCTTAAATTATGTTTAATTTATAAGCATGGGCCTTAATTTATGTCTAATTTAGAGCTCGATCTCGAATGTACCCTTGTCCCCAAGGTGTGCAAGGTTGTCGCGGAAACAGGTAGTTACATGAGAACAACCCAAGAAAGGACACAAAAAGAGGTCAGCTGAAGCCTCTAGAGTAGAGTTACGTATGTCCTCAAGGAATAAGACAACAAAAGAGCAGTAGACGAAGCCCAAGCAAGATAAGAAACCTAAGGCGAAGGTGAAGAAGCAACTAAAGCTAGAATAACCAGAGGAAATCCATGACAGTAAGGAGGAAGCCGAGATGCCCCAAATAGAGGCAGAGGGCACATAAATTCCCTTTGTAGTACCACCATATTTTACACTAAGGAAATCAAGTGTCAAGCTAGTTAAGGACCCGAAGGATGCAAAGTTCAACAAATTCACACTATTGCTACCAAAGAAAGTGCCATTTGAAGGTGAAGTTTTGGGGAAGATCCTGCAATTAAAAATGGAGGATTGGGACTTTAATGGTATAAGTAAATACTACAAGCCAAGAAACTACCTAAACCAGGTCTATTATGCAGAAGGCAGAGTTATGAGGTTGGAGCCACACTGGTGGGCTACATGATTACATATATCGGGCTTATTAAACATGTTATATGTGCCACACTTTGGTAGAAGCACATCCAACATAGCCTATGTGTGACAGTTACTAGCATTGGTGCATGACAGAAGCCTCTGGTTGGGAAGGACAATCTTGATCGACGAAATGTTAATGCAAAGGATTACAGTACTACCTCACCAAGGAAAGGACCCAACCAAATAATTCGTCGGCAAGAACCAATACAAGGAAATGACACATACCATGATGGAGAAGTTTGGGATTATCAAGAAGTCACATGGTTACGATATAAACTCTATTAGTGACCAAGGGTTGTGCTTCACCGCACATATTTTAGTAGGTAAAATAATGAGGAAATGTAGAGCAAACGAAGTCCCCATAGCTGTGGTTTCTTTGGCCGTGCATTGTAGTGCTGGGGTTTAGTTCAACTGGGTTGGGTACTTATGCAAGGATTTTTTGGAGGATTGTCACGAGACACATGAGGAAGGTAAAACATTTCATTATGCGAGGTCTATTTTGATCATCGCATTGTCAGCATGGAAGGAGCTGGAGGACTCACAGTTTCTTCCATTTGAAACATATGTCTATGAAGTCGCATGGTATGCCTCACTGTAGCATACCAAGGAGCCGTTGCATGCATAGGAGAACATTTTCTATGTGTTACTGGACATGGATTTGCACATGGTGGTGAACTAATATCCCAGGTTATCACCTAGCTTGTATGAGAAGTACTGCAACATTGCAACATTCAAGGTTGATTTTCACACAGTATAAATCAAGGCTCGGAAGTATCCAATGGAGATATGGCACCCTTTGCCATATTTGATCATTGAAGACAACCTGCTTACAATAATGCAACAATGGTCAGGTGAATGGATGACCCCAACCATATACGACACTGAAGAAGCAAGGGGCACCACGCAACATGCGGGTCCACGTGGGATAGACAAAAGGAAAAGAAGCAAAGGAACCAAATCCAAATATAGAAGAAGATATCTTGGACCCTCTCAGCAGCGTATATCCAATAGATGAATCACCATCCACCATCAAAAATAGGGTACCTATAGTAACTACGTCGGGCATACGGAAGAAACAGAAGACGAGAAAATCTAAGGGCATGATATTGCTTGTCATCACTGAGGGGGACAACAATGAGATTGGAGAAAAGGTCTAGGAAGTAATGGTTGAGACCTAGAACAAGTTTGATGATCGCCACGAAATGATATTGACAGAGGTGCAGCAAGGCATCATGATGTTAAGGGTACTGGCATAGACAATCAGCACAGATACGTCATCTACTGCAGCTAGAGCAACGAATAGAAACAACATTCGGAGTAAGGATTTCATAGGTACCAGCTGGAACATTGCAGTTTGAATCACCAGAGGATAGAGAATAAGAAAAATCTCATGACAGCGTCAACATGAACATTTTCACACTGTTGATTCAGGTATTACATGAGATCCATGAAAGGATTACAGAAGAACTAAAGGAGCAAGAACAACATAGTTCAATGTTAAGAATTTAGGTGGAAAAGGACAGATATTCGCGGAAGAAGGAGCTCGATTAGTTGAACAAAGAAAGGGATGGAGCACTCTAGCAATAGTAATATCTAGAAAAATTCATTACAAAAACTTGTAGCATAGTTTTGGACGTGAGGGTTTGTGAAGAAGAGTCACCAACAGAGAAGGTCACCAAGCTTTCCCTCGTGATAAGGGACTCAAAGAATAAGCTCACGGAGATGAAGTTTGAATATGAATTCAATACTATTGAGATACAAATGAGACTACAACCAATCAGGACCCTAGAAGTATGGGAGTAGAGGGAGAAGGATTTAAAATCTGCATTGAAATCCATCTTCGACATAGTGGTGGATTATGGAAAGTTACTAGATGAGACTATGTAGATTTGGACCTCACTACAGGAGGATCCAAACACTCAAAGGATTGAAGAGGAGCCATAGGTGAAGAAAAAGCAGTGGGAAGAGATCCTAGCAACTACGAAGACCCTACTATTCTCGCAGAGGCTCACCAACATCACTGAAGGGAAGAATATCCAGAAATAGATTGAATATCTTTGAAGGAAAGTGCAAATTTTGACAGAGAGGACTTAGCCATGGCAGGATGAGGCCCTCCAACTTTGAAAAGAAGTAGATGAAAGGCTAAGGGAGCTAAGACAGAGGGAGAAAGAAGTGTTGTAGAAGACTATCGAACCAACCACAGAGTCAGTCCTGGAAGAAGTGCATTGAGATGGAAATCAGGTAGCATAAATAGTCCAACAGTACAATGTCATCTATAGTGGCATCGCAACAAAAATCAAGGCCACCGCAGCTGAGTGACTCAGGATGAGTCACATGTGAGTGTTGGCGGCCTATTAGGTGTGACCCAACTAGGTCCAGTTTTGGTTGAATACTCCACATTTTGAGGAGAGAAGTGTGTGGAGTCCTCGAAGTTTTATTTACCGTGCAAGTGTCTAGGGGCTTCAGGATGTGTTGAATCCCCTCATTTTGTAATGGGTATTGGGGTTTTAGTTCATTTTTTTGTTAATTCCATGATATGTAGACCATGCGTTTTGTAGCAACGAAATGTATTTAAGGACATGTAATGCATTGTTGAAGATATAGAATCATTATATCAGCTAGAGAGAGCACAAGTGATCGAGTCTTTTGTTCTTAAGGAAAGGATCCACAGCTGAGTGCAAAGAGGCCTTGGAAGAGTCTGCAGCTGAGTGCGTAGACTGCCTACAGCTAGGGGATCAAGTCGAAGATTTGTATGTTAATGAACACCAATATTGTAGCAAGAATGCTACAACTCTTGGGCTAATAACTTTACTTTATCAACCTGGGGTTCATACAAACTTGGAAGTGATAGTGTTGTATACACAAGTAAAAGTGATGGTCTTGCCTTTTGTCACTATTCAGCTGGCCAGAGACCACTAGGGTTTTCAAGCCAGACTTCTATGGATTTAGAAGAAGCTTGGTTCCTTGATGAAAGAAATAGAAATCTACTCTAAGAGAAAGCTAATCTACTGTAATAATGAAAAATACTGAAATTAAATGCTAAGGCACACCATTTCCTAATTAACTGCTAAGAGCTATGCTTTGTAATAATGCTAAATTAACAAGAAAAAAATGCTATTTTCATAAGCATGGAAGTCAAAAACATCAAACATCATTGTTATGCATGTAAATGACTATAATAAATCTATTTTGTCTTTTTATGCTTTTCATGAAAAATCAAGCGTGCAAGCTAATCTCTTTTGGTGATGTGGCAGGTGGCTTAGGTATGTTGGTGGATGGATGGAAGGTTTCGGAGATGTTTGGAAGGTTTGGGAGACCCTTGGGTGACCTTGGGAGGCTTCCTAGAGGTTTTACCTCAATTTGGCCTCAAAAGAGGCCACTATAGGAAAACCTACATGATGTACTAGAAACCTACAGGATTCCCTGTATTTCTACAGGATACATCTGAGAGAAAACGACGAGTGTTAGAAGTGATGGAAGGCTTAGCGAAGGTGGCTGATGGGTGGAATGGAGTGAGGAAATTCCTTGGATCACTTAGAACCCAAAACCAAGTTTAGAAGATGGTTGGATTCGCTCAAAATGATTAGGGGAATTTTTTATGTAAAATGATGAAAGTGGTGAAGGTCTTGATGAAAACAAGGAATGCTGATGGGTGGATAAGTTGGAAGGTGGTTGCTTGCTATGAGATCTATTTATACTTCTGAAGAACCTGCTTTGCATTAAACATGTGTAATTTCAAAAAAGTCATGTAAACAAGAAGGATTCTCATGAGTTAGAAAAGAGGAATTTAATGAACTAACTGTCTACCTTATGCATGAGGAAATTGCTGAATAAAATGGAATAATGGATGAGATCTATTGCAAGAATGAAGATAGAAGATATGTAAAAGAAATCCTACTTTTCAAAACTGATCAAATGCTATTTTAATTACATCAAACACTAAATCTTATGAAAGAAATGGAAATCTATCTTTTTGGGGTTGCATAAGGGTCTTTTCCTCAAATCATGATTCCAAAAGGAAGAAGAGAGGCTAGGAAACCTACTGACAAGTTTGTGATGCTTCTTTTATCCCTTCTAACCTGCTACTCAAGTAAACCACAAATGGAAGCAAACTAATAAACAATTAAACAAATCTACACTACTTACAACGAAATACTTCTAAAGATAGTTTAACCATGAATCTATGAAACTAACATAAGCATACAGATAAAATAAGAGGAGTCTTTGTTGCTATGGTTGTTCCCTAACCCAAGAGCTTCAGCCATCTAAGCTAACTGAATACTGGATCAAGAAAAAGCTCATTCTTATTGCCAAAACAGAAAATTACATCAATTTCTTTCACAAGTCTGGAGCTTGAAAATAACTAGTGTTTTTGCAAAAAAAATTCGAATCCTCATGAGGCTCTAGGCCTCTCTGCTTATAAAACTCAAGTCCCCAATGAATTCCTTAAATTTAGGGAGGCATGGCTTCCAAACTCAAGATGAACTAACTCTTTATCTATCACTTACTTGGCTGCCTTATAATCTTCATGACTTGGTTTCTTGCACTCTGAGCTGGTGGGATTAATGGAGGAATATTCGAATGGGTGAGGAGTAAATGAGGAGGATTTACCTCCTACAATCTCTCTCCCTTGTCCCATTCAAGTTTCAAAATTTAGTCTTGCCAAAATTCCTTGACTTTCTCCTCCAAACCTGCATTCAATGCATATTAGTCCACTAGGCATAATATCTCACTTTAACTCATCTCATTAAACAAAATATAATCAAAACATGTAAGAATTTATGAGAAGAGTTTGTTTGGCTAAGCTAGGAGGTGAATTATGGCCCACATAATTACCCAATGATGAGGCTCATCATCACCCCTACTGAAAGTATTGCTCATTCTCTGAGAAACTCAATCAATATCCATGTATTTCATAGCTCTAGTGGTCTCCCTGACATCCCATGCCTTTGTTGTGGTTTCCTCTTCTTTTGCCTAGAAACCCACCTTCTTTTCTACCTCCTCCCACGACCCCCTTTCTTCTTCTTCCTTCCTTCCTTCTAGCATCCCTAAGAGCAATGGTGGACTGAGTCTCAAGCCAATCCAATTGACTTTGAGCCTTTGAATATATTACTTGTACATGGGTGTCATGTTCAATGCTTCTCTCATTCTTTGAGGAGAGTGGTACTCTCTTATCTTTAAAATGTATGGCAATGTGTTCCATCTCCTCAGGAAAGCTTGCATGCTATCATCCCCTAATAACCTGAACATGTCCTCAAAATGTGAAATTGCTTACTCTTGGGCAGAAATATATCTGGGTGTAAGCTAAGGATCATTTGCAATTAAATTATGTGTACTGATGAGCGCCATTGGATTGGACTGCTCAGCTCTTATCATAAGAGGATTTGTTTGTTCTCTTGCCAATATCTTCTTCATTTCTACAACCCTTGCTTCCTCATGGTTCATCCATGATGCCAAATCCATCAATTGTAAATCTCCTAGCTTGGCATTAGGGTCCCATACATTCATGTCTATTAAGGCCATGTTATGCAAATAAAATTCAGACATCTTGGCCCTATCTTCCAATGTACTTTGATCACAAAGATCATTGAACTGTCTATAATCCTGAAATGGCATAGTGCCTCTTTGTGCTAGGTTCTTGATTTGGAACTACAGTCACTGTTCCTTAAGGTATAGGGCATAGTATTTAGCTGGCATCCTTTACTGGATTGCTTCCAAAGATATATTGGCCATATATGCCAATTGGTTCTCTCTTTCTTGCATGTGTCCTTTCAACCGTTCATTTTCTATCTCTAACTACTTTTTCATTATGGCCTTTCTGTCCCTCATGCTACTTATCTCTCTATCCATCTCTTTAAGCTTCTCCTCCATGTAACCAATGTCCTCCACCCCCTTGGACTTGGCAATATGCATCCATCTATGAGTTCCGGCTCTCTCCTTCTCAAGCTCAAAGAATAATGGAATAGCAAATTTTTGTGGAATGACCTTGCTCGCTTGAATAAATCTGTAGTAGGAGTCAAGGTTAGGTTTGGGGCTAGGTTCCCTTAGCTTTGGGTCCTCTTCTTTAGTTTCTTGTTGTAGGCTTCCCTCCTCTAGGTTTAGCAAAGTCTCCTGTAGGACTGCTTTTGCTTCCTATAGGTCTTATTGTGTATCCTGTAGAATTTCTTTTCCTTTGGATGAGGTGGATCTAGTTATAGGCCTTCTCACATAAGTGATAGTAGACTTAGGAGGAGGCATTTTCTCCTGCTGCTTAGGTGAGCCCTCAATTACAATGGGAATTTTAGTTGGATTTTTGGGTTTCCCCGGCCTTATCCTTGTTCTTTTCGTTGGTTTGAAATATAAGGGGGCCTGCCCCTATCTTTTGCCTCTCTATTTGATAGGGGTGCTAGGAGCAGTGAGGGAAACTCCTGCTTCTCTCTTAGTGGGTTTTGGAGACACCCTAGGTGACTCCTCCTTATCTTCTACCACCTGTTTTCCATTGCCCTTTTCCTCTATGCTTTTCCCCTCTTCTCCTCCTTCTAGATCCTCATCATGTTTATTAGTCTCCTCCTTAAAATCTTCCTCTGTTTCCTCATCACATTCCTTCTCTTTCTCATCTTCTTCCTCCTCATCTATCTCATCTTCATCCCTTTATGCTTCTTCTCCATCTGTTTTAGTTTCTTCCTCATATTTTTCACTGACAATAGGAATAATGTCATATGTGAAGGCTTTGAAATCCTCCTCTATCCGTGTGTCTCTAAAAATTGACCATTGGATAGGAATTCTGAGTTTGTGGAGGGCATATTCTATGATGATTCTAATTAACCCATGGTGGGATAATTGTTGGTGGTTTCCATCCTGCACCTTTATTCTTATATCTATCAGTAATTGTAGAAGGAAGTATGGTATGCTAGGCCTGGGGTGAGGAGGGTGTTTCTAATCCAAAATTGAATTCTTCAAGAAGCCTAAAGTGATACCCATAAACCACACTATACCTACCTTCACATGATATGTATTTAATAACGTGGTAGCTTACCTCATTCCAGGGGTATGGTAGGTTTGTTCTCCTTACTCCATTTTTGTCCTCAATGGGCTCTTCTCCCTCTAAAAAGAACTTCTTCTTGGTAATCTGGCTATCTCCCTTGACTCCCTTTCTCCAAGGCACTCCCAGGGGAAGTGTGGTAATCCTTCTTATGAGTTCAGGGGTGAGATCTATGGAGAGGCCTCTCACCACAACAATGGCATGGAGTCTGGTCAATGGAATGAGGGAGAGAACAAAATCTCAGGCCACTTCATTATTATACCCTCTTAATTTTTCAAAATATCCCATCCAATTATGCCTTGTGAAGATTTCTAACACCTGAGGGTGTTGGTGGATTCTCACAGTGTTAATGCCTTCTATTAAACCCCCTTGTCATTTTGTTTGGTGAATTTTGAGGAGTTGAGTCATTTTTGGTGAATTTTGAGGAGTTGAGATGGTTGATACAATTTTTAAATGTAGAAGTAAATAACTGAAAGAACTGTGGAGACAATTTCCTTACACAGCTGCTCAATTTACTCAATACTAGGGGATTTTCTATTCAATTCTCTTTAAAAAATGGAAGTAATTATAGAGCCTACCTCCTCATAGTGTTTGATGTAGCCAACCCCCGTGTTTTCCCCTCTAAAACTCCTCTCGGCCAATCGTGTAGACTGTTTGTCTGTATCCTATAGGATTCTTGTGCGATCTTGTAGTATTTCCTGTGTAATCCTATAGGAAGTCCTATGCAGGAGAAAGGTGGAATTTTTCTTCTGTAGGTTGCTTGGGTACGAGAGTGACTTTGCTAGAGTGAGCCTCGAGGAAATGAATGCATGTGTGCATGGGGATCAATGATTATTTCCTCTTATGGCCAAGTTATGTGAGGTGGTGTGCTTGCAGCAGAGATACATTTTCTATTTTTGGACCATTGGTCCCCACTACCACCTCATCATTCCCCTCTCCTCGTAATCAACTCCCAGCTCATGGCTCCATAGAATTAATTGCTTTTGTCCTTCTACTCTCTTTCTTTGACTTGACTACTGCCACGTGTGGGAGGACCAACTGTTTTTTCTTCATCGACTGAACGAAGGTGGCCAAGTTAATTAGCCACATTTTGCTTATAAACCAACTTACTCATAACCTTTACATATTTTGACTACATTATGCAAATGAGAGAGTGAAGCGAGATAATTACCTGTGGTGCTAATACCTTGCTGTAGTTGTTGAAGACCTGAGGTGCTTGTTGTGTGTTGGTTGCATGTTATTTCTCCTTCCTTTTTTTATTGCTCTCTGATGATTCCTTTGATGTGCAGGTACCTGGTGTTGAAGATGATGGTGCTACTGCTGCTCTGGAGCTTTTTCTGCTGATGGATCTTCGTGCTAGAAGCTTGTTGCAATCATGATTTGTATTCTGTGGGATAGGCTGCTACAGGATGTCCTATAGCTTCTTCTCCCTCATAATTTCTAATAATTTCTTCTACTGGGATTTTGAGGATGATGACATGGATTGAGAGGAAGACTAGGAGTGTGGAAAATAAGAAATACTCAGGTGTTGCTCCCTTTTGCTCTCTGTTTCATTTTTTTCTGTGTTTTCTTTTGAAGACTGTGAAAATATATATTTTTTGAAACTATTTTTTTTTTATGGTTAATGCAGGGGTGATGAAAATGGATATAGCTATTGTAATGAAGTGGTGATGTAGGGATGTTATTTTTTTGACATGGTAGGTCATTTTTGCACCCTAGGGTCACTTCTTGTAGGATTATCGAGCCATTGTAATTCCTACAGGATCATCCTGTAGGCTTTCAGGGGATCCTGTAGGTTTATAGAGGATCATGTAGAAAACACAGTCCCCTTGTAAACTGAAGCAAAGGAGTGAAAAAATGAAATAAATGGCGGAGTGATGAATGATGATGGGTGGAAAAATAAAATGGGAGTGAAATACATCCCTTTTTTATCATCCTTTGTTCTCTAATCATCCTCCTTGCTGACCTACAAATAGAAATTTTCAAGATTTTTTCTCTCTCTTTTTTTTTTTTTTGACACCATTGGAATGCCCCAAGAGGTTTTCAACCCACTAGTAGGACTTAGGTGCCTCATGGAGGTTTTCACATGAGCCCTTATTTTGTTTCTTTTTTTTTTTCTCTCAGTGATTTGATGAGACAGGAGATGAAACTTGCTTTATTACCATCACTGTTTTATTGATACCATCAATGAACTCTTGCTTTGACAATGGTATTTTGTAAACTTTTAATCTGTGTCCATTAACAAGTAAAGGAATGCCCTCTGCATCTATGGTTCTGATCTGCATTGAACCATTATCATGACATATTTCTATAACATAAGGTCCTAACAATATTGTCCTTAACTTTCCCTTAAAGTCTTTATATCTAGAATCATATAACAAGGCCCAATCACCTTCTTGAAATTGCTTATCCTTGATGTTCTTATCGTGCCAGATCTTCCTCTAAAGTTGAGTTACCTCTGTGTGTAGGAGTGCCTACATTCTGAATTCATCTAACCATTTAACTAAAGCAATCTCTCTTGTTGTGCATTGCTGAAATCTAGATCTAGTTTTCCATCCTTAATGTGTTATACTCAAACTCAATGGACAATAGGGCCTTTTTCCCATAGACCAGCTCATAGGGTGTCAATCCTGTGGTGGTCTTCCAAGTGGTATTATACGCCCAGGTTGCCTCATCTAGTCTATCTGCCCAATATTTCCTGTTGTTGTTAACCACTTTGGGCAAGATGTCATCCAGCACTTTGTTGGTCACCTCCACTTGCCCAAAGGCTTATGGGTGATAGGGAGTGGAGGTTCTATGCTTGATCTTGTGCTGGATCAGTAAGTCTTCAATCATGTTGGAGGTAAATTGGCTTATTTGATTAGTGACCAACTCTCTAAGGTATCCAATTTGTAAAATACATTCTCCCTTAAGAACTCAACCACCTTCTCTTATGTTGCTGCCTTAATTGCCTTGGTTTCAGCCCACTTAGTCAAATAGTCAGTGAGTTAGTGCACACAATGATTTACTTTTTTTCTTGGAAGGAGGGTCAATAGGTCCAATGAAGTCCATGCCCCACATGTCAAATGTCTCAAAAGTCATTTGGGCCTGCAGAGGCATTTCAGCCCTTGGAGTAGGCTTCCCCATCCTTTGGCACCGATCACACTGATTAGTATATATTTTCACATCCTGATGAAGAGTGGGCCAATAATAGCTACTTGTAACACTTTGAATGTTGTCCTCTTTGCTGCAAAGTGACCTCCACAAGACCCATCATGACAGGTTAGAAGGATATCAAAGACTTCCTCCTCCCCGACACACCTTCTCAAGATTTGATCTGGGCCAAGTTTGAAGAGGCTGCCCCCAATCCAGGTGAAGGGGGCACTCTTCCTCACAATCTTGCTTTTATCTTTGGAGGACAGATTTGGTGGGAACTGTGCAGATACCAAATAGTTTGCTATGTCAGCAAACCATGGAGAGATAACTGAAATGGCGAATAAGTGCTCATCTGGTAACTTATCATCAACCATTCCCTCTTCACCTACAGGAAAAGTTAATCTGGATAAAAATTCTGCAACAAAATTTTCCTTACTAGGCTTATCAACAATAGTTAGATCAAACTACTGTAATAAAAAGTAACCATCTTATAATATGAGCATTCACATCAATTTTATTCATTAAATATTTGATTGCAGCATGGTCAGTATGGAAAAATGTTTGATAACCTGTAATATAATGCCTAAATTTGTTAAATGAATGTACAACAACCAAGAGCTCCTTTTTGGTCACTGTGTAGTTCAGTTTTTCCTTTGACAGATTCTTACTAATAAAGTAAATGGCATAAGGAAATTTTTCATCTATCTGACCTAGGGCTGCTCCTATGGCCTTGTGTGAGGCATCAACATGAATATGAAAGGGAAGGACCCAATTTGGGCTTTGAAGAATCGATGCAGTGGTTAACTTGTTCTTCAGGATGTCCAAGGCCTCTTGACATATTTTTGACCACATAAAATCAGAGCCTTTGGCCAACAACCCAAATAAAGGAGAGGCCAACTTGTTGAAGTCCTTTATGAACCTTCGGTAGTATTTAGCTAACCTTAGGAAACTTCTAAGATCTCTCTGCTTTTGAGGAGGTGGGACCCTTTAGATGATAGCTATTTTGTTTGGGTCCTTCTGCAGTCCTTGCTGAGATATTGAATGACCCAGCATGGTCCTTGCAGTCATCATGAATTCACATTTTTTGGGACTAAGAGACAGGTTCATTTCAATACATTTGTGTAGTACCTTACCTAATTTGGAAAAAGAATCCTTGAAATCACCCCCATATGGTGTGAAATCATCCATATAGATTTCTACCGCATCACGGACTAACTCAGAAAAGATACTTAGCATTTCTCTCTGGAAAGTGGCAAGAGCATTGCATAGGCCAAAAGAAAGGACCCTATAGACAAAAGTGCCCTAAAGACAAGTGAACATGGTTTTATCTTGGTCTTCTGAGTTAATCTAGATTTCATTGCACCCATTGAATCCATGTAGGAAAGAGAAAAACGTTTTCCCTACCAGGCCATCTAGCACTTGGTCAATGAAAGGTAGAGGGAAATGGTCCTTCTTTGTGGCTTTGTTCAACTCCCTATAATCGACACAAATCCTCCACTTACTGTTTTTCTTGGGAACTAACACCAAAGGAGAGACCCACTCACTGTTGGAGATAGGATAAATGAATCTTGCTTCTAACAATTTTTGCAATTCTTCTTTGACTATATCTTTAAGAGCTAGATTCATCCTCCTTTGGGGTTGTCAGACTAGCTTGCAACCTTCTTTGATGTAAATGTGGTGAGTACACACTGAGGGGTGTACTCCCTTCATTTCTTTGTAACTCCAAGTGAAGGCATCCAGATGTTCCTTTAGCATGTTGCACAACTTCTCCTCTTGGAAAACAGAAAGAAATGGATTGATTTTCAAAGTTCTCTCAAGGCTGAATTCTATGGTTTTGACATGGAGAGGGTTGGAATCAGCCAAGTACAGATCAATTGGATGGTTGTTCTAGGCTTCCTTTACTACTTCTTCTAGGGACAATGTACTGGGAGTTGGACTTTGGAGTAGGTGTTCAATCAATTCATCTTCATCCTACTTTCCTCCTCCCATGGTTGTTTCTTAAGGTATACAGTTGGGTAGAATAAACTTCATCTTCTTCCTCCTCTTCCAGCCATAAAGGTAAATCATGTTCTAGAGATGGTTGAGCAGGAGGGTATAGGACTAATTGCTTGGAAATATGCCCATTCTTGATGGTCAAATTTCCAGCTTTGTAGCTAATGTAAGCATCAACAGTGGCCAACCAAGGCCTCTCGAGGACGAGAGGGTAACCAGTAAGCTTAGCCTTAGGCTGGAGAACTAGGAAAACTACAGGGTACTCCAAAGAGTCAATTGAGACTGTCACACCCTCCATAATCCACTTAGGGGTCATTGTGGAGTGATCTACAAGTTGCAGGATTGTTGTGGTATTTCTCAATGAACCTTGGAGTTTGAGCTTGAGCATGGTGCCCTTTATCATCACATTAATGGCAGCCCCAAGATCGATCAAAGTGTGTGGGACAATGGTGCCATTGATGTGCACATATACTACAAGGCTTCCCGGGTCAAAATACTTTGGATAGATTACTTGCCCTAGCATTAAGTTAGGCAGTTGTCCAATGACATTAATGGTAGGGGCATCTCTTTTTCACCTCCTTGGATGCTTGAAACACTTCTCCTTAATCAACTTGTTGTAAATAGGTACATCCTTGATGGCTTGGAGAAGTGGAATCTTGACACATAGGTTTTTCAATTCTCCCAAAAGTTCAGTCTTTGGCTAGAGTGGTTGAGTTAATTTCTCAGAAAAGGGTGGATTTACTTTAAGAATGCTTTCCTCTCTTTATTCTTCAACCTCCCAAGGTGGAGGTGGAGG
Organism: Pinus taeda; assembly: GCA_000404065.3. NCBI lineage: Eukaryota > Viridiplantae > Streptophyta > Pinopsida > Pinales > Pinaceae > Pinus > Pinus taeda. Next base: position 130,822 of record APFE031413930.1, on the reverse strand, counting down.
TTGGTTATCTGGGGGAACTCTTCTAGATCTCAGGTTAATTTCCTGGATCTCCACAACATAAGTTGGATATGATGTCTCTCCACTATTTACTTGTTGTGTGTGTCTGTTGTTTGGGTTCGGATTTGGCTTGGCAGGCATCTGGGGTTGTTTAGGTGGAGGAGAGTGTAAGAGTTGTGGTTGGGTAGGTGGTAAAGGAAATAAAGCAGGAACATTGTTGTACCGGGGCCTCCACCCCGGGTTGGTGCATTCCACTAAGGTTGTGGCATAGCATATGGTTGAAATGACTGGCTGGCTGGCTGGGAATGATACTGAGATGAAAAGGATCAAGGAGGAGGTGTAGACCAAGAAGGATGAGCAGGGGGTCCCCAAGAAGGTATGGATGTGGTTTGGTTGGGTTTGTAATATGCATGCGATGGCCCTTGCATGCCCTGCTGATATGGCCTAGGCCCATGAGGTCTCCTTTGGTTTATGTAGAAGAGATACTAAGTGACCCCTTCAGCTCCTTGATATACAACTTTGAGTCCAGGAAAAGAAGAGAATTTGTCTGTGGAGTGGTTTTCTTCACAGACTGAGAAAATTTCAATAGAGTTCAATGGACATTCATTTCTAGGGTGCCTCCTGGTGCATATAGGGCAGAAAATGGCCAAGGCTCTCTCTGCTTCCTCCTGCTTTCTCCTAATGTGCATAGTGTCCATCTGTAAGGAAAGGGTTTGTAGCATCTCACTCTTGAAATCTTCCAGCATGTTTTCAATTTCACCCTTGATGGATGAATTAGAAGAGGATGTACTGACCATAGGTTGACTTCCCCTATACTTTTTCCTAGTTGACCTAGAATGGTTTCTATAGAAAGATTTGATATCCTCATTTGGTAACTGGTATATATCTCCTCCTTCTAACAAGCGTAGGTATCCAAAAGGTCTTCCCTTACTCCTCTAAGAAGGACCAACTTCAATAACTCAGGGTCAAGTGTGCACCTAGCCCTTTTGTAACTAAGTTGGAATCTTTCTTCATAATCCTCTAAGGATTCATTATTACCTCAGGTCATCCTAAGAATTTCATCTTTAGTATCTTTAGACCTATAGCAGTCTCGATACTTGTTGTTTAAGGCTTGTTGCATCTCAACCCAAGTTGTGATGCTATCCCTAGGTAAACCCATGAACCAGTGCAAAGCTGCATCGTTGAGGGTAGATGGAAATAGTTTCAACTTCTGCTCATCATTTGTGTAGTCATAGCTTTGACATATAACAATAAACTCAAATAGGAAAGTGTTGGGATCTTCTGTGGTCAGACCATGGAAATGAGGAAGGGAAAAGGGGCTTATATTTTCATCTTAGTGTCCCCATTGGTTTCCCTGATGGGGAAGGCACCCTCAATTCTCTCTCTATTCTCTCTTTCATTTCTACTTTCATCCATGGGCTCTGTAGGAATGGGTTCTTCTTCTTCTTCTTCTTCTTCCCTTGTAGGTTCTTCAAATATGTCTGGTTTCTCACCTAAGGGTTCCTCCAATTAACAGCCACCAAAGAAGAGGGAAGGTTGGCTGTTTGATGCAGTGGGGGTATTTCACAAAAATTTCCCTAAGTTATCCCTATTCCTACAAGGCATGAAAGGAAACGTTTTTGGTTTGGTTTTGTGTTTTTTTCAAACTTTGAAAGTGATTGCACAATTGAAATTGTAGACTGAGTAAAAACTACTGACTGAATGAAAACATTAACTACTTGATTGAAATCTAACTTGCAGAATGGAAAGGAAATCAAAGAATGCAGAATGAAAAGGAAGCAAACTAAATTAATTTTGCAGAAATGAAACTAATGGCAAAATATTAGAAACAAGAAATAGAAGAAAGAAAGCAGTAATCACACATTACTCAGACACCTCCCCGAAAATGGTGCTAAAAAGTGATGAGCACCAATATTGCAGCAAGAATGTTGCAACTCTTGGGCTACCAACTTTACTTTATCAAGCCGAGGTTCGTACCAACTTGGAGGTGACAATGTTGTATACACAAGTAAAAGTGATGGTCCTTCCTTTTGTCACTATTCAACTGACAAGACACCACTAGGGTTTTCAAGCCAGATTTCTATAGATTCAGAAGAGGCATGGTTCCTTGATGAAAGAAATAGAAATCTACTCCAAGAGAGAGCTGATCTACTGTAATAATGAAAAATACTGAAATTCAATGTTAAGGCACACCATTTCCTAATTAATTGCTAAGAGCTATGCTTTGCAATAATGCTAAATTGACATGAACGAAATACTATTGTCCTAAGCATGGAAGTCAAAAAAATCAAACATCATTGTTATGCATGTAAAGGAATGTAATAAATTTGTTTTTTCTTTTTATGCTTTTCATGAAAAATCAAGTGTACAAGCTAATCTCTTTTGGTGATGTGGCAGGTGGCTTAGGGAGGTTGGTGGATGGCTAGAAGGTTCAAGATATGGTTGGAAGGTTTGGGAGACGCTTAGGTGACCTTGGGAGGCTTACTAGAGGTTTTCCCTCAATTCGGCCTCAAAATAGGCCACTATAGGAAAACCTATAGGATGTACTAGAAACCTACAAGATTCCCTGTATTTCTATAGGATACAATCGAGAGAAAATAATGGGTGTTGGAGATGATGGAAGGCTTAGGGAAGGTGTTTGATGGGTGGAATGGAGTTATGAAAGGCCTAGGATCACTCAGAACCCAAAACCAAGTTTAGGAGATGGTTGGATTCGCTCAAAATGATTGGGGGGATTTTTATGTAAAATGATGAAATTGGCGAAGGTCTTAATGAAAACAAGGAATGATGATGGGCAGATGAAGTTGGAAGGTGGTTGCTTGCTATGAGATATCTTTCTACTTCTGAAGCACCTGCTCTACGTCAAACATGTGTAATTTCCAAAAAGTCATGTAAACAAGAAGAATTCTCATCAGCGAGAAAAGCAGCTTTTAATGAACTAACTGTCTACCTTATGCATGATGAAACTGTTGAATAAAATGGAATCATGGATGATATCTATTGCAAGAATGAAGATAGAAGAGATGGAAATGAAATCCTACTTTGAGAAACTAATCAAATGCTAGTTTAAGTACAACAAACTCTAAATCTTATGAAATAAATGGAAATCTGTCTTTTTGGGACTGCATAAGGGTCTTTTTCTCAAATCATGATCCCAGAAGGAAGAAGTGAGGCTAGGAAACCTACTGATAGCTTTGTGATTCTTCTTTTATACCTTCTAACCTACTACTGAGGTAAGGCACAAATGGAATCAAACTAATAAACAATTAAAAAAACCTACACTACTTGCAATGAAATACTTCTAAAAACAGTTTAACCATGAATCTATGAAACTAAGACAAGCATACAGGTACAAGAAGAAGAGGCTTTGATACTAGGGTTGGGCCCTAACCCAAGATCTTCAACCCTCTAAGTTAACTCAGTATTGGATCAAGAAAAAGGTCATTCTTATTACCAAAATAGAAAATTACATCAATGTCTTCCATAAGTTTGGAGCTCGAGAATAACTATTGTTTTTGCAATAAAAATTCAAATCCTAATAAGGCTCTAGTCCTATCTACTTATACAGTTGAAGTCCCCAATGACTTCCTTAAATTTAGGGAGGCTCATTTCCCAAACTCAAGATGAACTAACTCTTTATATATCACTTGCTCGACTGCCTTCTGATCTTCATGACTTGGCTACTTGCACTCCGAGATGGTGAGATTAATGGAGGAATATTCGAATGGGGCAGGAGTAAATGAGGAGGATTTACCTCCTACAATCTCTCTCCCTTTTCCCATTCAATTTTCAAACCTTAGTCTTGCTAAAATTCCTTGATTTTCTCTTCCAAACCTACATTCAATGCTTATTAGTCCACTAGGCATAATATCTCACTTTAACTCATCTCATTAAACAAAATATAATCAAAACATGTAATAAGTTGTGAGAAGAATTGGTTTGACTAAGATAGGAGGTTAATTAAGGCCCATATAATTACCCAATGATGAGGCTCATCATATGCACTGAAAGATGTATCTTAATAAAGAAAAAGATGTTTTGGCAAAGTCTTTTGTATCTATATTCATAATCTGTGTTCATATGTATTGTTATGCTTGCTTTTTACTTATTTATGTGAAATAATACTTGTTAATGCATTAACACTTTTTTGGATTGTTGTGAGTGATTTTTTTGTGTGATTTTGATTTTTATTTCATAATCACTACATTACAAACTAAAAATATAAAGTACTTGTTTTGAATCATTTTATGAAGTATTACACTCTCCTTTATTTTTATGTACACTATGGAAGCAATAAGTAATAGGTAACTCTTATGATTAGCCCTTACATGTGAATGTGTGTAAAACTAACATATAATAATCAAATAGAAAAGTACTATGAAATAATTTCATGTGTGCCATTTAACTTAAGTAGTTAATCTAAATTATATTTTATAGAAAAATTTACTTCCCTAGTAAGATATTATGTATATTAACCAAAGATCCCAAAGTTTACAACTCACGCATCAAACATTAAATATAACACCCATTTTCATTTTATAATCAAGTAACCATGTACAAATTAAGGAGGCTTATACAATGTCAAACTTAAGTGGTGCCCTAAATCTGAACTATTAGTGCCAACCATAAAGTAGATGGATGGTTATATGATTTGTATATCTAAAATGTAATGAGTATGATTCCCTAAAATAAGAAAAATCTTTACATTAAATGGATAAAATTTGAAAAGGAAATGTGTCACCTCTGAAGGTTGGAATGGGACTTCAGTAGATCAAAAAGAAAATAAAAATACGTAGAAAAAGAAATTATGAGAAACTACAGTTATCAATTAATACAACCAAGTCTCAATTGCAACAAATAACAAACTGGGGATAATATTACAAATTCAAGTAAACATAAAAGGATGGGATGATAAGAGTGTAGAGGAATACACAATTATAAGACTAATAGCCGTGGGAGATCTTTGTTAAACACTTCCTTTATCACTAGAAATGAAAATTATCACTTCTAAAATCAAATGAAAAACCTTACTAAATCCCTAATTGTGAATTTATGGCTAAGGATAATCTTAATTTACAAACATAAACATGATGATCAATCCAACTTTTGATAAAATCCCTTTGCAAGCCCACAATCATTTCCTCTTTAACTCCATGTCGACCATATGTTCTATACCATGTAACATGACCAAGTTATCTTTAGTAGTGGAATTATGTTCAAGATTTCCAACAATGAAACCAATGATCCATATCTTAACGAACATGAATTTCTTTAAACTATAAAACTTTGCAACAAAGGTATTCTTAATTTCTACTAACTTAATGTCAAATGTCTCCTCATTGATCACTTAATAATCAACAATTAATTATTGACCTTTCAAAATCCTTGTCATCTCATTAATTTAAAGAACATGTCTACTCTTTATTTTTCGATGCTTGCATAGAATTTAATCAATTTTTTAAGTATTATGAACTTATAATTTTAGCATATTCTATTTCTAAGAAATGTTTAATCTAATGATAGTTTATATTTCATTTTTTAATAAACATCACATTTTTTACTTTGTCCATGACAAATTTTACATAATTATCATGGATTTAACTATATTTCTCTATTTCATAATGTAATGTTTTCTTCAATGCAATAATCATGTAGCTTAGTATAAGACTTCTATCATAAATACGTCAAATGTCAAATATAAATTTTTAACTATCTTTGAAATTAGCAGCCACAATGTTCCATATTGTTAAGATCAAACTTATCACCTTAGACATTGTCTATTATCTTGAGTTCATCTCCTTGGTCAAGTATAGGTTTTATAGCTAATGGTTTAGTTGGAAAATGTAGTGTTCTTTAAACCTTGAACTTGAAACAAAAACTAGGTATACATAGATTAAAACTGCAAAAAACTAGTTACAAAGACAAATAAGGTGAAATATGCTCTCATATTATTAATTCAAGAGAAAGAAAGAAATTCTCGCTTTCCTCTTAGGGTGGGGAAACCTTTCATTGTAAACTCACATATAAAAATACACAAAAATACATCCCATAAATTGCTATCTCTTTAAATATATTCTCAATAATAAGACCCTCACTACTCAAAGTCGCATCACAACTGAGTAGCAACTACCTAGTGGGCCCATCTGTGTACGAATGAAATTTTGTATACAACTTAAAATTCATGCCCATATTTTCCTACATTGTAGTCCAAAATGCACTGATAAATCTTGTGTCCCTATCTGAAATTATTCTCATTGGGATTCCAAGGTACACCTAGAGTTATCTAGAGAACAAGTTTGATGTTTCTTTCCCATTGATCGTATTCTTACGGTGCATGAGAAAACACATCTTGATTAACCTATCAACTACCATGAACATGTAGTCATGTTCCTTCCTAGTTATTGGTAAAACTCCCAAAAATTCCATTGAAGTAATTTCTCAGTGATGAGTGGGTACAAGTAAGGGATGGTACAGAGTGTTGGGTTGTGTTATATTCTTTCCACGACTAGCCCACGTAGTTAACTAGGGGGTTAGGGGGGGCGGAGCCCCCCATTAGTTGCACTGATTACATAGTGGGGGGGGGTCATAGGGGGTTTGACGGGTGTAAATAACCCCACTCTATGGGGTCGAGGGCAGCGCCCCGAAAAATTTTGGTTTTGGAACCTATGTTAGGTTGGGCGGACCCACCTATGGTTTTGTGCATGATTTTTGCACTAGGTTTGTTGGTACAATAAAGCATGATTTTTCTTATGAACCTAACTACATCTTCTTGAATGCAGGGATAATACACATACATCTATATGTTGGCCACTATTTCAATACACCAAAATGCCATGAAACCTTGGAGGAATGAGCCTCTCTAATTAGTTGCAATATATCCCCTTTAGGAACACATAACTTGTCCATCCTATAGAGTAACCCATTCTTGAGACGATAGTCCATTATGTTATCACCACTATCTACATGAGTCTAGTTCTACAATTGTTGAAACACTTCCTTGAAGTACTCATTCCTTTGTATGCATGATGGGTGAATGGCTTGATGTGAATCGAAATTCCCAAAACTATAATTTTTTATGTGGTTGGCCTTGAAATCATGTTGGCCAACTTGTTTTTTATTCCCTTCTTGTACTTGATCACTAAATGAAATTATTGTAAAAATGTCATCCACTTATAATTATTGGGCTGTTGTAACTTAGTCTAGTCATATTGTAGCAGTTGGTGATTTTTGTATGATATTGTCTCCTTTCCCATCAAATAGTGTTTCCACTTTTTAATAACTTGAGCTAAGGAACAAACCTCCTTGTCATAGATAGGATTGTTGAGAACCACTCCATGAAATTATTTAGAATGTTAGCATACATGCCTTCATCCCCACATAAACATTTCTCCCATAGAATACTCACTCACATATATTTCCACTTCAAAGAGTTATTGCAAGTTTGGTAATGCAAGAACCAATTCTTGAATAAATTTATTCTTTAACTCCTCAAAGGCCTTCTATTGACCCTTTCCCCACTAGAAACTCTTTCTACTCACTATTATGGCATAGAGTGGTGCTACTACTACTAAAAATAAGGCCACAATTTTCCTTAGGTACTATTCTTCACCATTGAAACTCTTGACCTCATAAACAATGGTAGGCACTAGCTACTTCATGATGGCCTCCATCTTGGCAAGATATATCTTCATCTCTCCCCCACCAGTCACATATCATAGATATACAAAATATTGTTGTGTAAAACCACATTTCTTGATATTTTCCAATAGCCAGTGCTTCTTTAATGTCTATCACCTACGTGACATGTGATATTTTCTCCTCCCAAATAGAACTATGTACCATTATATCATCCAACTAAACAATAAAAAATGAATCTAGAAAAAGGTGTAGCATGTCATTCATTAACCTTATCAATGTAGTTGGTGCATTACATAATCCAAATGGCATGACTAACCACTCATACAAACTTCGTTTAGTTATGAGGGTATTTTTCTAGGACATTTCAATTATGTATTATTTGTTTCAAGTCTTTCCTTCATCCTTATATCATTATATCATGTCACTCATTCAAGTGAAGGTAAATGGTAGATTTTTCACCTCACCAAGTTGTAATAAAGTATTTGTCCTAAGTATGCACTTTCTTCTAGAATAGATGATGAAATTACCATGTTATATAAGTTTGACAATTTTGGTTCATCACGTTTTCCCTCATATTTTATTGTTCATAGTCATAAATTGAACAAACTTTGGCATGAGTGATTTGGTCACCTAAACTATCAACCATTGTGACAACTATGTAATCAAAATATTGTGGCTTCATTTCCTCTCATTTCCTACAAATATGGTGTTTGTGCCAATTATATTCTTGACAAACACCATCGAGAAAATTTTGACAAGCGTGCCTATTGGTGCACCTCAGCTGCTTTGTAGCTTTTTCATTATGATTTGTGTGGTCCACTCATTTATCCTTCTTTCTCTAGGTTTGAGTAATTCTTATATTTCATTGATTACTTTTCCAAACGTAGTTGGCTTTATTTCTTTAAACTTAAGTGTGAATTTTTTTACTTTTTCTTGGCCTAGAAGGCTCTTTTAGAGAAACAATCTAAACATCAAATGCAATAGTTAAGAAAAAATAATGGAGCTGAATATGTGAACAATATATTCACAACTTACTACACTGCATATGGAATTAAAATGAAAAATATTGTTCCATATACACCACAACAAAATGGTTCTGTTAGAAGAAAGGGTCATACATTAAAGGTATGCGTAATTGCATGATTCCATCTAAGGGGTTAAGCCTTCACTATTAAGAAGAAATAATCAGTTGTAAAAATTACATAGTAAATCACACTCCCACAGAGGCTTTAAGTAATATAACATTTGAGGAATTATGTAATCTATATGTACACCACTTCGATATATTTAGAATTGCAGCTTGGGATCACATTCCTAATGAGAAAAGGAAATATTTATAGCCTAAAAGTGAGAGGGTATTTTGTTGGATATTCTAAAGATGTAAAAGGATATAGACTTCTTGAACCTTAATCTAATGAAATAATCATTAGAAGAGATGTTAAATGTGATGAAAATATCTTGACCTACGAACCTAATTTGACTATTGTGCCCTCTTCAGCCAATGATCCATCTTCGAAACTTGTGCCTCCTTCTCTTACTATTCTAGTTTCTTCTTCAAATGATGACACTATGGATGAAAATCCACCTTTTGGTCGGTAACACTATACTATTTCTATCCTGCTTCCCGCTTGCAGGATGCAGCCACAAATATGTACGGAGCTATTATGAGCCACCTATCCATGGATACTTGCTCTTATGGATCCCTAGCCCGGCAAGCACCAACTTTAAAAGGGTTGGGCCTCCTACTTATCCTTGTACGGCAGCTATTATCCATCCATGATTATATGTATGGTCTGAGCTAATTAAGCATCCATAAACTAGACTTGCTGGCAATATTCTTATTACTGCGGCCCCTATATCTGGCAATAAATGGATAGTCTCTCTTTTTCTATTATATCAACATTTTTACCTTCCTCTATATGATTCTATTGAAAATGAACCTACACTAGCACCATAGTTTCCCAGACGCGTCTAGTCAATATGTGAAGTTGTTGGTGACCTTATTGTTGATCATGCACATCAACATTGTACTCAGTCACAATTATAGTGAGCCCCCTTTCCCTTTTTCTCAAGTTTTAGAGACTCTTGGTCTGGAAACGTTTGCAAAAACTTCAAGACATTCATATTGGGAAATAGCGATGAATGAAGAATACCATTCCTTGATGGCACATGATACTTGGGAAATTGTACCTTTCCCAAATGGAAGAAAACTTGTCATATGTAAATGAGTATACATAACTAAGTATGCATAAGATGGAAGTGTTGAAATATATAAGAACCATGGAGTTGCTAAAGGATTCTCTCAGGTTGAAGGAATTGATTACAATCAAACTGCAATGACATTTTTCTATGATCCTATGTTGAATAGAGAATCAATTTTCATCTTCTTGACATGTCTCTTTATATGGAATATTCAATCATATCCTTCTCTTCCTGTCGGTAAAGGCTAATGAAATTCACCGCCTTCTACATTTATGTATAAATGATCTTCTAATTGACATCTATGCTATTTTTGACCTAATTTCTTGAATTTTTGGCTATATTATTTTTCTTCTTAACATAATTCTTCTAGTTCTTCGAGTTGATTTCTAGATTTAATTTCTAGCACTTCTCCAATATATGGTCATTAATGTTACAATGGTTGTAGTGGTTGATGGGATATTTGCTAGTGGGTTGTGGTTGATGTATTTTTTTCCTTCCCCCCTTTCCATTTGTTCTCTCCTTATTTGGAAGCTTCTTGTTTCTCCTTCTACTTTGAACCACTTGATTTCTCTTTCTTCTAACCTATGCTTTCAAACTATTGTGCATATACACAATCCTCATCCATCATTCTGGGTTTGAACATCATCACTTGCTTTTGAAAATTGCTATGTAGTCAGCCTAGATACTTGAGGATCTTTTCTAGTTTCTTGGGAGGGATACCCAACATTATTTCCATCATCTTAAATTATGTGGAGTACTACCATACACTTTGTTTCTATCTCTTTCTAAAGTAAGGCCACCAGATCCACTATTCCTATGCATACTCTATATGGTGGAATTGGGACTTTAGGACAGTTTTGAATTCCTCCCACTTAGTTACTATAGGATCCCCCTCTAGCCTCGTGGTTTCCATATGAATTTTCCACAAAGTTAGGGCATGGTCCTCTAGTTTCAAATGCGAAAATAATTTTTTTGTTGCTCCTTTATGTGAGGGACACTAAAATAAGCATCTAACTATTGAAACCAGCGATTTAATTTCAAAGCATCAATTTCACCTTGATATGATTTGATTTTTACCTTTGCTTCCATTTTAAATAATGACTATGAATGGTTCATGTAACTCAAATTGGGTTGTTCTTTTCAAGTTTTCTCTTAGGATCCTTCTTTGATTCTTCTTAATCCCATGGTTTTCCCTCTAGTATAACCTCTAAGTTAGAACCTTTGTATTCTTCTACTCTAAGATTATTTGTTAGGGCTACCATGAGGAGGTTCATATTATGGATAATATCTACAACTTGCTCTTCTAACCTTGTGAAGCTCTCACCTTCTAGATCTCAAGGGTTATTAATAGATTTATGTTGTTCTACTTAGACCAACATGGATCCCCTACAACTCCCTACGATATACACAAAGAAACCTACTTTGATACTAGTATGATTTATAAATTGTCATGGATGCTCAACTACACCATTTGTCACAACCAATCTAATAAAGATTTGCTGAAATAGAATAAATCTATACTATGAGGGTTAATTTTTCTTAGACTTCATGGATTTATTAAAATATTGTTTCTACTTATTCATGCAATATATAAAAATTATAATATAGAGAAAAAATATATCAATCACACACAAAACCATGATAACATAATATATAATCTAGGAAACACTTTCGAAAGAAAACCCAACTTGAAGGTGCGATTGTTCTTCTTTCTCTTTCTTTGAACCGAAATGGTGAAAATATAAACGAGTAAGACCTATTGTCCTTGGGAAGCTACAAAACACCAGCCCTCTCTATCCTTCCCTATCTATATCCACTCTTAGTGCTATACTCTACTATGGAAAAAAATTCACTAGAATATAATCAAACTCATTTTCCTCTTAGTGACCCAATTATAACATACCCTGATGGCCAACTAAGGGTTAGATTTGACCCATGAAACCCTTAATATGTATTAAAACTTCACTCTTATAGAATATTCTACATAGAACCCATATGTTTACCCCCATTTCCATGAGTAATGGGGCAAACATGGCATCCTCTCAAATCATGGTGGTCAAAACAAGAATATTAACTTCTAGATGGCATAACTTTTGCATGCAAACTCCATTTGAGGTCTTTATTACACCATAGGAAGGGTATTTGAGTGGAAAATAGTTCCGAGGGGTTTTAAATAAGTGAGAGTTTTTAGTCCCAAAAAAAATCCTTTAATTGCCTCAAACTACCTCTAGAATGCTTTAAACCACAATTTTCCAAAGTGCGACCCACCAATAAAAATGGTCCTATGCGCTAATTCCTTCATTTTGTTTCCACTCTAAAGTATGAAGATAGATGAAAAATAGTATGATAATCGAATGTGGATCAAAAGGATCCTTATATGTGTGAAGAATGACTTATTTGTGTGAAGTTCTTTCATCAATTACATGAATATTAGAGGTGCATAGTAAATAGGAAGTCATTATTAAGGGTTTTTTGTTATAGACTACTTCATACGGGATCATTTTTATACCTTGATGTTAAGTCGGTATTGTAACACCATTTTCAATGGGAATCCATTTTACTAATTGGTGGGGATTTTCATAAACGATGCATCATAAATAGATTTCTAAGCACTCATTCATTGCTTTGGTTTGACCATTTATTTGGGGATGGCATATAGTGCTCATATTCACCTAGGTATCGTAAATTTTAAACAAATCTTCCAGAATTTGCTAAAGAATGTAGGGTCTTGGTCCAAGAGAAAGGAAGTATGAATGCCACGTAAACTAAAATTATTGTTTTTGATGATATAAACAGTTGATGAGGGAGTATATGGGTGTGTTCAGGCACAAAAAGGGCATATTTGGAAATATGGTTGACTACAACTATTATCATATTGTTTTTACTAGCTCTTAGGAGTCCCACTATAAATTCCATAAATATGTTAGTTTATAGATGTTTTTCGATCATTAATGATCACAATTCCCCTAGCACCTTCACTAACTCATTCATTTTCCATTGACAAGTGTCATAATACTAGATGTCTATTTTCATATATTCCCAAAAGAATGTAATTCCTCTAAGATCATTTGTTTTAAGATATAATTATTTACTAGAAAAATTCACCCTTTATACCTTAGTGTATCTTTCTACCTGTCATACCTTTTTGGAGGGTTGGGATCTTCCTAAATCCTTTGGATAAGTTTAACCATCAAATCATTAGCTAATAATTATTGACAAGTTTCCTCCAACCAACATAGGATCGGTAAATAACCTCAATGGGGGTGGATGATTGATGTGAAGGGGAACTCGAGGGGAGGAGGGTGCTCACATTCCCACCGAATCCCATGATTAATAAGGAGGGGGGCAGCATGGCATGCCTCCCCATGCACCATAAGTGTGAATTTATTATCCTTAAAATGGTTTGTCCTTTAATTAATCTCCATATCATTCCTCCAGGCCACATGAAATGGTGAAGTGTGTGGGTTTTAATAAGGTTGCAAGGGTTCTCCAAAAAAACTTTGCAAGCATGTTCTTAAATATTATAGATAACAACTATGTGAGGGAGTGGTAGCATTTAGATGTTTTTTTTGGATGCGAGAGGAAATTTAAGATCCCTCAAGCAATTAAGTTTCCAAATAACCACATTCTTCCTATTTTGAAACCTCGAGTCCAACTTGCTTTGAAAAGGCAATTAGCATTCCCAAGGCTTCTAGTCTAAAGAGGTTTATCCATGATTTCATATCACCAGGGTTGCACTGTTGTATTTTGTAGTTGACCCTTACTGAAGTGGCTTTCCAACTCATCACCCATCTCCTCCTCAGGCTGCATACTAAGGTAATTCTCCATATTTGGTTACTCCTGCTCAATAATTGTGCATCGATCAATTGTGAGGGATTTTTAGGTTCTCTTATTTTCTCTTGAAGTAACTCTTTGGTGTGCCTAGTCAACATGTTCATTGATTTTTTGTCCCTTTATGGTTTAGCCAAAGTAATTTATTGGTTCATCATCTATGTTTTCCTCCAAGTCTTGACCTTCTTATGACATGGGATTTATTCTGTTGGTTGGGAAAAGAAATTTTCTTCCCTCCACCATAGGTGTATATGACACGTTTTATGTTATTGGGCTCAGTGGAAAGGAAGGGAGAGCCATTCCTAAAGGGGGTTGACCTTTTCTTATAGCCTCAAAAAATCCTGCATGGTTGGAGTCACGAAGACGGTGCTCTAAGTGCCCCTTTGGGATTCACATTGTTTGGATTGTAGCTTGGGCCACAATGTCGAGACAAAAAGGCCATGATTATCATCGTAGGGTGGGAGAGCATGACCAATCTATCTAGTCTCACACTGAGACTCAAGCCTAGGAGGTGGCTACTTCCTACAAGGCTATGACCCCTCCCTGCACCCAATCTTATATTCATCAGCTAGAATGATCAATCCATGGAGAAAGAAAATATTTCACATGGGCTCCTAGATCAAAGACATATTAGGGGGAGCATAACTAAATACATTCACTCGATCACTTTACATTAGCATTCGAAGACCTTATTGGGGCAATTTATCAAGGAAAAACATGATGAAAGAAATGAAATCATTTCATTTATTAATGACTTGCAAAGAAACCAATGGAAGATGCAAGATAGTCTCATCCATTTGGATGCTCGCCTAAACCACATGGAGAAACACATATTGTGTGAACTCAAGGTGTCAATACCCTCAAGTTTTAGACTGGAGAACCCTACTCCTGTAACTTCTTGCAACTCCTAGATGGAAACTGGTTGTGTTCTAATTTTGGTGGTTTTCTGGATTCTCAGATATCATATGTTTTGGATATCATAGTACTTTTTGTCTAGTGTATCAATTTTGGTTAATCATCTACCATGAAATAAATATATTAAGAGTGAGGTTGGTAGAATTTTGAAAGGTTGTAGACAACAATGTAACTTTTTGAATTAATGAAAAACTTATGACTTAAAAAAAAAACATAGAATGGGTAAATATAAGACAAGAAATGATCTGTCATCTTCAAATTACCTAGGTAGAGCATTATCCACCACATTTTCATTTCCCTTTTGTTGACAGGTGGAAAATTTCCACCTGTAACAAGGGACATATCGCTTAATCAGGGTCCTAATTAAATCCCTATTTGTTCGGTATGGTGATATCCACTAGAATATAGGCTTAGTTGTACGTACTAATCTAACCTAAAAAATGATAAAAACTAATCTAAACTAGTGAAAATCTATCACCTAAAAATATTTATAAGTAAATATTACGTAATCTATACAAATTATTGTTGTTTGGAAGGCTTGTTTCATCCAACAACAGGGGTAAAAGAAAGATTACCCAAATGTAGGGATGTAAGATAACTGTAGTTGTTTGGAGTAGTAATATTTCTTGCTTACATGTGGCCTTAGTTAGCCACTTGAAAAGTGTGTGCTTTAGTGAGAGATATTAACAAATTATATTCTTTTTTTTTATGTTTTTTTGGGTTTAGTTGCATGCTTTTAAATCTAGTTTGCTGAAATTTAAATTATCTCAAAAAAGAGAGAAAGTTTCAACACTAACAAGGATGAAATAGTTGTCTATTTAATACTAACACTTGGTGTAGATGAAATCATTTCTCCATCTAGAGTATATAGGTTACAGAATCTCTTCCATCAAAATCCCTCGTATCAGTCTTTGAAATGCAATAGCTAAGGAATTTAGAATATTTTCGGTGAAATCACATAGATATTCTTTTGTCGACGCGTTTCGAACCAACCAGTGTGGTTCATCGTCAGGACAAGTTGGTTCGAAACGCGTCGACAAAAGAATATCTATGTGATTTCGCCGAAAATCTTCTAAACAATGCAATAGCTTCTTAGTGTCAAGTTGAATATTTGATGACGTAGATCTTGGAGTGGTGAATGATCATGATTCTATGATTCAATATTTTTTCTCTCTAATTGTGATAGAAAAAGTCCCCTTAAGTGATTGAGTGCCAACATATTTTTTCTCTTTATTTTCATGATTTCCATGGATCTCCCTATCAATTTTAGGAAGGCTCATTCAGAGAATGTTTTTTATTTCTTCCATATTATTTTCCATGCCATCCATATTATTTTCCAAGTGTTCCCTATTTCATTCATTTTGTTTTCCATTTTGTTTTGAAGGACTTCCTCAGAACATGCAAAATCCACTTATTTCAACACATTGTGACTCATTTCATCAACTTGGTTCTTTAATTGTGAGAATCTGTATTATGAGACTTCACTTTATTTAGATGTTATATTTGAGTTTTTATGAGAAGTATTACTTCTTGTATAACCATTTTCCATATGATAAAATAATAATAGTACTCCTCTTTATCACAAATTTCAATCATCGAAAAATGGGTTTTCTAGTCACAATTTATATCAATTGTGAGTTACATGCATTTAAAACCTTAATTTGGAGATTGTTTATATGCCTTACTAATGCAAGAGCATCCTAATAAAATGTGTATTTAATTTTCTACATCTAACGAGTTTTAGATAATTATATACTTTTTAAATGAAAATTAGATTTTGTATATTTTTATAGAATACTACGCTACGTAAAAAGTATAGAAACAATACATTTAAAAAAAAAATAGAGAGAAAAAAAATATTTAAGAAAAATGTATGACATGTTCCTAGAAAGAGTATTTTTTCTCCACTTATTCAAAAATTCTACAAGAGGGATTACCTCTTAAGAATTCTAGATCTCTCCTTCTCTAAATATAAATAGCAATTTAATACATTTGTTGGGCCAAGCAAGAAGGGAGAAAGGTCGCAAACTCCTCCATGAATAGTTTGTCTCCATTGTCTCATTTGATTTTTGGTTCATGTGTAGCTTCCATTGTGGCACTCTTCCATTAGTTTGGTATCAGAGTCGAATTCAATGTGTGAGATAGTTGATGTGGAAAAGGATTTGTTGTGGGTCAGAAATTTATTCATAATATGCTATTGTAGGTGGAAGGAGATATGGAGAGTAGGATGCTTGGCAACTTGTGTGTAGCGTTGAGGTTATGTATATGCTACATAAAACATGAATTTCCATAGAAATTGCATAGAGGTTGGATCTGCATTAAGACATATATGTTGAACCAATTACTTGTAAGTTAAATTGTGTAAAATATGGAACATAGAGCTCGAGGAGATAGAGGAGGTAGAATTAGCTGAGAAAGACTAGTTGTCAACCAAATCTTACTCAAAGAAGTAAGAGGAATAAGAAAAATATTAGATGCAATGGAGACACAACAAAAATAATAAGAGTTGACACTTGCAACATCAATGATCTAGAAGAATCATTAGAAGAAAAAGAAGTTGATGTTGAAGAGAAGACTCTAGAAGAGAATCAAATCAAGATAACTGTAGAATTGGGTACTAGACCAAGGTTGGACGTACCAATGTATGATGGAATTAAAGAGTTGATTAATTGGATCAACACTATGGACAAATATTTTGAATATAGTTGAGGAGACAAATGTGAAATTTGCAATGACCAGATTAAAAGGACACACCTCACTATGTTGGGATAACTTGCAAGCAAAGAAAAGAAGTACAGTCAATAGGAAGATTTCCAGTTGCAACTGAAAGGTGGGGAAATTAATAGGTAAATTTATTCCATGGACTATCAGCTAAACCTTTTCAGACAAATGAAAAATCTCAAACAAAAATCAATGTCCATAAAAGAGTATACAAAATAATTTTATAAGTATAAGATCTAGTCATGTAGAAAAAGGAATTGAAAAGGTTAATAAATATATTAATGATTTAAGATATAAAATCCAATATGAGGTGACTATTTTTCCTTTAATAATTGTTGAAGAAGCATATCGGGTAGTTCTCAAGGTGGAAGAGAAAATGGAAAGGAAACAAAGCTAGAGAGAAAAGGAGTGAAGTATAGTAGGAAGCAGAGGAGAAACAAACAGTTGAGGAATATTTCTAGAGCACCTAGAAAAAGGAAGTGGTTCCCATTAGCCAGAACAATCATCGGGAAGAGGATATTTCAAAGGAAAAAGACCATATGAAAGAGGTAGAATATGAAACTTCGTTGTTAGATGTTACACATGTAATGAAATTGGTCATAAATTTAATGAATGTCTAGAGAACACTTCCATAAATATAAGAAACATCCACAATACATCAAAAGATACAGAAAATTCCTCCATGCATGAGAACACAAGAAGTTGGATAATCTTTGATAATGAAAAGATTTGTGTTGAAGTCTTCCAAGGAGATTAAGGAGCCTTTGCAAAGAAAGACATTATTCAAAACCACATGTAAGTCAAAAGGTAAATGATGTAATGTTATTATTGATAGTAGAAGTATTAATAATTTGGTATCTAGAGAGATGATGGAGAAGTTAAATCTAAAGAGGAAACTACATCCTACTCCATAAAAAATGTTATGACTGTAGAAAGGAGTAAATGCGAAAAGTGAAGTAGGGCTCTAGAGCAGATGCTACAAATATAAAGTACTTCATAACATCATTTCCGTGGATGTATGTCACATTTTGTCAAGTATACCTTGGCAATATGATAGAAAATCAATGCATGATGGGAGGAGAAACACATATACTATTGAAAAGGATGGTGATAAACACATTACTACCAATAAAGGATAATCAAGGTACAATCGTAGAGACTAGTAGTTAAGTGTTAATGATGAATAAGAAGAATATTTTGAAATAGAAAACTAGAGATGAAGCTTAAACCGGAGAGGAGGTCAAATAAACATTACGTGAGGAGATAAAGACAGCTATTGAGGTAATTGATTTTCATTTAGAAAATCAAATTTTGTTAAATGAGCATGATAATATGATGGTTGATGAATTGTCTGTTGAAGTGTTGATGAGAGTAGAGATTTATCATCCAATGATATGTACTGAAGAAGAACATTTTCAAAAAAAGATTATGATGGACCAAAATAGTGAAGAAATTTTCATGTTTGAATAGCAGGAATATGTCTAAAGAGACAACTAGGGGTTTTGGTGTGAAAAACCTAAAACTGATCTTGAAAATAAATATTGTTGTGAGAAGATTGTAGAAGAGGAAGTATTTGTGGGTTTGAGGCAATATGAGCATGAGCAAGTGATATAGATACAATTCCATGAGGTGAAAAATGAGATAGTGGAGCATATATGTGTGGAAGAAAGGAAGGAAGGACAAAGGAATATGAAGAAAACTTTCTTTCAAGTTGTCTTGGAAGTTATATTCATGGAAATGATGTTGATGGGTGAGGATGGTTTCATAAGCCTGATGAGCAATTATTTTAACATGATTTCTTCATGCATAGGTGAAATTGAAGAAGACAAGAACTAATTGAAGATAAAAGTTGAATAAATAACTCATGAAAAGATTCCAATGATGCAAACAAGATTATTATATTTTACCCAAATTCAAGGAGAAATCAAGGTTCCAAATCAAAACACCAAAGTACAGTTAATAAATAAACTAGGTCTACATCCAACAAATAGACCTTGGGATCTAGGAGGAGAAGAATCTACAACAACACGATAGTAGATTGAAAAACATGATGAGGAGGCCATGGAACATTTTGTACCCTAGGAGTCAAATGCAAGAACATCGTAATAAAATGTATATTTAATTTTCTAAATTTAAGAAGTTTTAGAGAATTCTCGAGTTTGTATATTTTTAGAAAATACTAGATTATGCAAAAAGTCTAGAGGCAATATGTAAAAAAAAATGTTTTATTTAGGAAAAATTTATGATAGGTTCGTAAAAAGAGGAGCTTTTTCTCAACTTCTTCCAGAAGTCTAGGAGAGGAATTAATTATGGAGAATTCTAGATCTGTCCATCTCTAAGTATAAATAGGAATGTAATGCATTTTTTGAGCCAAGAAAGAAGGGTGAAAAGGTCCCAAACCCCTCCATGAACATTTTTTTTGCTTTTGTTGTATCATTTGATTTTTGGTTCAAGTGTAACTTCCATTATGGCACTTTACCATTACCTACCTTTTTCTTGATATATATCTTAAATTTAATCCCTTCTGAGTTTGAAAATTTATCCTATAGCACCCTGATATGATTTCTTAAAGTCCTAAAAAATTCACATTCTGAAATTCCAATGAAGTAATGTTATAAAAAAATGCTAAGATGGATTTTTTAAAGCTAATTTTAAGATTAGTCAAAAAAACCTAACTTCCACAAGATATATATCATAAAATATAATGAGTCAAAATCTTAAAAAAAATCCACATTTAATTCATTATGTTTCCTCTATATACTAAAAATTTCAGATTCTTAAACTTCACCAAACAATTTTATAGTGAAAATTCCAAAATGGCTCTTTTAAGATTGATTTCAAGGTTAGTCACAAACCTTATCTATTTTTTGTGACTAGTGGAATCAACAACTGGGTTGGTCTCATAATTTCATAACATGGCATCGATTCCATCCTCTACCACTATAACCACTAAGTGCACCATGCTTTCCCCTAACATGGACATGGGTTAATCAAGGGATTGAACCAAGGACCTCATAATATTTTACATAACACATTTACATGATCTTATGAGTGAGCTACCCCCGAGGTTTGTTAGAAACCCTATGTCACATTAACTATATCTAAAAAATAAAGTGTTTGCTAAGTTGTGTGAGTCTTGAGATGATTGCATGCTTAACCTTTGGTTTGAGAAAACGGGAACCTAAGCTATCAACATCCCTCAGGTATCACACTCGGCTTGGGCCACACCAACCCTTAACATGGCTGGAATTTTTCCCACAAAGTTTTGAATTGGTAACCTTCACATCACAGAGTGCCTTAACAGTACACCCCATCATTGTCTATTATATGCCTCATGGACAACTATATATCTAAAATTATAATGAATCAAAATGTGAAATTTTTACCACCTATTCTCCTTAGTCTCCACAAAAAACCACTATTTATAACTTCCAAGGAAAAAAGTTATTGTGAAAATAAAAACATGACTTGTTTGAGATTGATTTCAATATTAATCACAAATCCTAACTTCCATAGGCTATACATCCAAAAGAATTTCAAATTAGAACTTGTATTCTTGACCACGTGTACTTTGTTATTTCTCCTCAACTTGCCCCATATTTTTCTTTCTAAAGATTAAAAAAATAAGAAATTATAGCAAAAGTTTCGTGATATCGCAATTGAAGGAGTAAAATCCTAGAGTCATAAGCTTCAATACCAAATGTAATGATCAAAAGACCTTAAAAATGATAAAAATTCAATGAATGCATTCCATGTCGAGGTGGAAACCTCCTTTTACAATAAATCTAATACAAAATACAAGATGAGATTATCCTAAAACTAGGTATCCTTGGTTTATATATAGGAGACAAGAGTACAATCAGAATGAAAGAGTACACTGAAAGGTTCTAATCAATATGTGTGTGTGTGTGTGTTAACTTAATATATATGGCTTAATAAGAATATATGTGTTTGAAACCCACTATGTAATTAAGAGGAAAGAATATAATAATAAGGGGTAGATCGCATAAGACTCATATAAATACTCATGAGAAAGCATAAATTCACATGAGTATCATTGCGTTGAATGTTAATTGGATTGTATTTTTTTGTAGTAAGCATGACTTTTGACTAGTGATTCCTTTCATTAAGAGTATTTCATGGTGTAAGCCTACCTTAAGGGTTCTTCTCTTTATATTTTTGGTATTTTTCATGGTGAATGTTTTCATATATTGGATGTTCAAGGGTTTATTTATGAAGTTTTATGGGGGATTCTCTCTTATATCTTTATAGTTTTACTACATCAACAATTGAAATTGTCTTGTTTAGTTGCTTATATTTTTTACGAGAAGTAAATAAGGAAGAGATGTCAATCTTGTGGTATGAAGCATCTAAATCCATAATACATTCACCGTGATGAGCAGGAGTTTTACAAACTTAAATAAAATCAAATTCATGTGCTACTATCTTGTGCTTGGAATCTTGATTCTCCTCTTTCGTAGCTTTATCTTGGTATTTACATTTGTGAAAATATTTCTCAATATGATTATTTTTCAATATTATTACTTGTAAGGTTTTATTTTCTTTTATGGTGAAGTATTTGCATGGTTGTCATTATATGACTCACTAGAAGAGCCAATATCATCAATGCCACCATCACAAATATTGGGTCCTTTTGATAGAAATTTATTCCCTATCCATGAGTTATATCAATATTTCCTAATTATGAGGAGTACATCATCATGATTAGAAAAGCCAACTTGATTGTATTATAGATTTGAGATAAGGGAATCCAAATTCTTATCATCCTCTGTATTCTTTGTCCTCATATCGAAATCGATAAGTCTAGATATTTACCCACTTAAATTATTCCAATATGTCTAAGGGAAGGGGAAATAGGTGACCAAATTGTAGTGGTAGAACCTTTCCATCTAAATATGAATCAAAGATTCGCTGAATAAAAAAAAAAAAAAAAACAAAAACAAAAACAAAAACAAAAACAAAAACAAAAAAAAAGAAAAGAAAAAAAGAAGAAGAAGAAGAAAGAAGCAATATATTTGGCATCATATTAGAGCACAATTTAGATAGCTAGAGGCAACCAATAAAGAGATGAAGGAGAAAAGAAAAGAGATTAAGCCATAGCTATGGGGCATCGAAGCCTTAATAATGAGACCAGGAAATCCAACAAAATAAAGGAAGTCATAATCAAAGGAGAAATAACACAATTATTCTTAAGAATGTTGATATATCCTTTGTGGACCTATAAATTGCTATGATTGATATGTATTCAAATAGTTATTGTATTATTGCAGATTTTAGAATTTATTTTAGTATTTTTTTATGATAGTTTTTTTCCATATAAGTATAATTAGTCAAATGCTAGTATGTGGAATGTTTACTCTTGAATGTTTAGTCTATAACTAGGAGATATAGTTTATAATTTCAGGCTTCATCTCGAGGGGTCAATTTAGGGAATAAGTTTTTCCATTAATTTTCCAATATTTTCTTCAAAAACCATTATATATATAATTTTGTTAGAGAAAAATATTTTATTTAAAAAATATTGAGTAACTAAATTGAAATGGTAGCAAAGAGAAAAAATCAAATTCATAAAACATTGAAACACACACACAATAATGAGAAAACATATTATAATTCAATTGTCAAAGAAGCAAGGGAGACAACTATCACCCACAACTATCCATAAATGTAGGTTGACTCATCATTGTTATTCTAGGAAAATCACACCACCTAAAATAACTTGTTATGAAGCAATGGAGACAACTATCACCTACAACTATCCATAAATGCAGGTTGACTCATCATTGTTATTCTAGGAAAATCACACCACCTAAAATAACTTCTTGATGATCCATAACAAAAATTATAGTCTTTCACTTTTGTCAAATACCTAAAATTCTTAATCTATTAACTTAATTTATTACATTAAAAGAAAAACAAACTTATAACTAACTTAAAAACATTTTAAATCATATTCAAACCCAAATTTTTTTAATATATATACATACTAATTTCATTTTTTTAATAAATCATATTTGACTAATAAATGTTCATATGTTAATGACAACAACGTGCAAACAAACTTGACAAGCTCGCCTCCCTTAGTATATAAAGAACCTCATGAGCTTGGAAATATAAATATAATAGAGATAATATATTGGAGAATTATAATTTCTCTAGGGTATAAATTGACTGATATACCAAAATATAGTCGCAAGGAGCATCTCGTTGAGTCAAAATGTCGGCCAAAAGTAGCAGACAGTAAAATAATAGCTTGGTGGGAGAGGCGGCAGCCAAATATGAAAATGTGCGAGAAATTCTAAAGCAAAAGTTGGCAAGTCGTAGGTAAACAACTTGTTCACTGGATACAACCTTTTTACCATCATACCATTAGTGGTTTTATTCCAAATGTTGGAAAAGTCTATGTATCTCTCTTAGAAACATTGTCAGGGTTTTGTAAGGTAACATTAGAAATAAATTATTGTAGATGTTGCTTGGGGTTTTGTAAAGTAAAATTAGAAATAAATTATGGTAGAGGTTGCATGTTCTTTCAACGTGATGATGTGTATGTGTAAAAGTAAGCCACATGTATCTATATGTAGTCAAGATTCTATTTTAACTTCAGCAGATCATGACATGAGATATTGTGAATCAACTTTGTAGTGTGAGGTTAGCATTCGTCATATGGGGTAGGCTCTTCCTTCTCTTTTAAATTCAAATTCAACTTTGATTCATCTTTACATTCATAAAATTATTCGCACATGTAGAGTCACAACTTGAAATTGGACCATGTTTTACCTTTTGTTTTTTTTGTATAACTCTCTGAAGAATATGGTGTCTTTGTATTTCGAATTACAATACAATATAGGTGAGAAAACCACTATGTAATATTTTTTTGGATTTAAGATTTTTGTGATCTATAATTTAGATAAATGTTTTTCGAAATAATCATATTATTAGGATAAATGTATTTATTTGTTACATTTTATGATAAACGCTGATAAGTGTAAATTGAGATTTTTTTTTTGTCAAGTTGTCTATGATTCTTCAGGCTTGATCTATGGCTTGAGGAACCACGACCCAGGGACATCTAAGTCGTCAAAGTCACCTGGCGATCATACCTAGCCTAGGCCACACCAGCCCTTAGCTGATTGGATTTTTTAGTATGTCCCCTCTCCTTAGCACAAGGCACAACCACCGCGTGAGGTTTGATCCTAGGTTACCTTATTGATAAGGCTTATCCTCAACCGATTGTGCTAGTAAAACTTAGCTTAGATTAAGTATTTAAAATAATTATAAAAATATATAATTAAATTTAAAATACTTATTTAAACTAAAATACTTATTAAATTTTTAAACAATAAATGATAAATTATAATAATTTTCAAATAAAATATTTATAATAAAAATAAAAAAATTAAAATTAAATTGGAAAAAATTAAAATAAATCAAATAGATTGAAATCAAGAAAATAAAACCAAATTAATAAACTTGAAATAATCTTTTTTTAAATAAATAAGACAAGGAAAATATAGATTTTAAGTTAATGCAGAGCTTTCTTAAATAATATATATATATATATATATTATATATTATATATATATATATTATAATATATATATAATAATATTTTAAATTTTTGTAATAAATGTGAGATTTTTAAATAAATAATAAAATAGTATTATTGTTAGATTTAAGATTTTTGTGATCCATAACATAGAAGAAAGTCTTTCGGATTAATCACATTGATAGGATTTGGTAGACGTTTTGAACCACCTAATGTGGTTTATCCTCAAGACTAGGTGAGAAATTCATCGATCATAAGGAATAAATAGTAAGGATGCAACATTCCCCAGAAATCGCTGTTAAAAACTAGTTGTTCGTGAATTAGTTAAAAGGTAAAGAAATTAATTATTAGGGAGTTAGTTGTAAGGACTTATTTCATTAAAATATTCTATCTTTAGTTAAAAATATTTGTTAAGGAATAATTAAAAATAATCAAAAATAAAATATTGAATTTTAATTAATGATAAAAGTAAATATTAATAAATTAATGATCAATTTATTTGTCTAGAGATTGACCAATTAGAAAATTAGTTGTTAGGAATCTAGAAACTTTTATCCCAATGTAATCAAAAAATTATTGAAATTAAGTTTATATTATTCAAATTAAAGGATAATAAGAAAAATACTTTTATATCTATATTAAAATCAATGAAAAAAAAAAAAAAAAAGGATCAAGGCAGAAAATAAAAGAGAAAAATCCAGAAAGAGAAAGAGGAGAAGAGCTGAAAAGAAGGGAATGATGACTTATGATGAGAGAACTAGAATCCAACTCTCACTCAATTTCCAACTATCATCCCTATTAAGATTTTTGGCATTTCTTTCTATCTCAATCCTCTCTCTAAGCTTCCTATGGTGGAAGTGGTCGACCTTAGCGATGACTTTGGATTCTTCAATGCAGACATGGTGCTTGGATTTTTCTGCATGCTTGGCTAACATTGATGAGCGGGAGCGAATGTGTATAATGTCTGCAGCATGCTCATTGATCCTCTACTTAATAGATCTGCCCATTTCTCCAATGTAGGGAATCTCACAGGAGCAGAGAACAAGGTAAACCCATTTTGAGTCATAAGGATCAATAGGGTCTTTAACAGATCTAAGATAATTCTTAATTGTATTCAGAGGTTTGAATGAAGAAGCGACTTTAATCTTCTTGAGGATATGGGAAATCCTATCTGTGGTTCCTTGGACATACAGGAGATGAACCTTAGAGATAGGATCATCACATGGAGGTTTAACTCTAGGATCTTTGCAAGCTTTGTGAAAGGCCTTGAGGCTTTGAGATCTATTATACCCATTATTTCTAAACACTTCAAGGAGATGGGATTTCTCCTTTTCAAGGTGGCTATCATCAGAGATTCTTAGAGCACGGGTAGCCAAAGTGCTAAGAACCCTGAATTTCTGAGCTGTGAAATGAAGAGAACTGGCATGGAGATATTGTTCCATGTGAGTCTTTTTCCGATAGACTTGGTGACAAATGGAAACGTCACTGTCCTTGAAAGGAGAATGTCGAGAAAGGGAAGGCAATCATCCATCTCCACTTCCATCGTGAACTTGATGGAGTCAGATTGAGAGTTAAGGTGGTTAAGAAATAGGTCGAGTTTCTCCCTATCATGAGGCCAGATGACAAAGGTGTCATCAACAAACTTCTTCCATTTTTTAGGGAAAAATTGAGCAGTGGCTAAGGCCTTGGTCTCAAAATATTCCATAAACAGGTTGACGACAATAGGGGAAAGAGGGGAGCCCATCGCAACACTGCAAGTTTGTTCATAGAACTCACCTTGGACACTGAAGAAGGTCGAGGTGAGGCAGAGGCCAACTAACTTAGCAATGTCTTTGTCAGTGATGCGATTTATGGTATCAATGGCGTCCTAGATGGGGATTTTGGTGTACAAGGAGACAACATCAAAACTAACCAGTGAATCACTCGGTTCCAATTTGATATCTCTCCACTCTTGAATAAAGGAAGCGGGGTCTTTAACGAAAGAATCAATGCACCCAACAAGGGGCTTAAGCTTCTGAGGATGAACCACATTAGCTGGTTCGAAACGTCGACCAAATCCTATCAATGTCATTAATCCAAGAGACTTTCTTCTATAAAATAGTATTATTATTTATTAAAAATATTTTAATAAATAAATAATTAGAATATTATATAGGATATATATTTAATTAGATTTATTTTTAAGTTTAGCGAAGACTTTTTTTTACTTGGATTAATTTCATTAGTTATATTAATGAATTTTGATTGTAATGGTTTTTCAATATTATTATAAATAGTTTATTAATTTTTTCTATAAAATATAAAAATAATTTCATTAAAAAAATATTGGAAACGTTAAATTATATATTTTAAAAATATTCTTAGTTAATATTATTTCAAATAAATTGAAAACCCGGATCGGAGAGCTTTGTTCCTACTTATATACTAAAGTTTATATTATAATATATTGACTTTATCATATTAATTAATGTTAATGTTCTATTTTCATATAATTATCATTTCAAACTATTATTAAATCTTGTTTTCTTAAATAATTATAATACTAAATTTACTAAATTTGTGTTGTCTAGTAGTTTATTATAAACAACAATTACCAAACATTAAAATTGAACACAAAAAAAAAATTTATGTTCTGGTAAATTTAAATTTTTTATATGAAAAAAAAAAAAAAAAAAAAAAAAAATGAACAGTACATATACATATAATAAAAAAAAATGTTAGGTTAATTGATAGTTTTAATGTTTGTTTTATAGAAACATTTTAAATTAATTTAATAAAAATATTTGTAATAAATAGACATTTGTAATAGCTTTTGGGTAGCTCAATTGGGAATAGTAGTGTAAATGAAGTGTTATGTGTGAGGAGGTTTGAGGTTCAAATCCTTTTGATTCACATGTGTCTACGGAAGAGGTATACTAAGGTGCCCTTATAGTGGTAACAGTTGGAAGGCTTATAATGATAGTGGTTGACTTGGGTGTCCTTATAGTGGTAACAATTGGAAGGCTTATAATGATAGTGGTTGACTTGGGTGTCCTTAGAGTGGTAACAATTGGAAGGCTTATAATGATAGTGGTTGGAATTGACCCTGCGTCTGACTCCTTATTTCTAAACTAATAGATTTAGAAATAGTAGAAATTGTCCTCATGTAACTATGATAAAAATAAATATTCAAAAACACTGTCCAAATATAATGGAAACTTAAAATTACTTAGATGATTAATATTTAATTCTTTGGATTTACATTTATCCATGTTCTTTATTACATAGCTTTCATATATATATTCTTAACACACAAATCTCTCTCTCTCTCTCTCTCTCTCTCTCTCTCTCTCTCTCTATATATATATATATATATATAAACATTTTTTTATAAAAATAATACTAAACAATGAAAATCACACATAATATTAAGAAATATGTTATGGAAATTCTTAATCTAGAAAACTAACAAAACATTTAGAATTTCACCTCAAACATTTGTTCTTTCTTAATAAATTTCATTATTTACAATATAGCATAGAGGGACATCCAAAGCCCTAATAAATTAAATTGGATTGGATTCCTTGACTATAATTAAACTTTCTCAACCATATAAATTAAATGGTTGGTAAACATTGATATGCATAAATTCATGATCAACATCAAAACACTTCATGATATTTATCATATTAATAAAATTTAAAAAATCATTTCTTGTGTAAATCAAAAAGTTCTATTAATTTAGAAAAATATTACATCATTTTGTGCTTCCCTTTAGACTGTCATCACCCTCATTCCTAACAGACTTGTTGGCTAGTTGGTATATATAAAAGACTACTGACAAGAACAACAAAAAATTGCATGACCATACACATATTTCCCACAGAAACTAAAAGTACCCAAGTATCCAAATACATCAGACTGTTTTCTCAGTATACAATATTCACTAGAATCTAGTCCTTTGGACCATTGCCATTTTGTTGACGGAATGCCTCATGTACTTGAACTTCCATGTGAGCCATTTTTCCTTCAAGATGATCCAGACTTTATTCAAGCCTCTTCTTCCCACGTCAAAGGAAAGCCATTCCATCTAGGATCTACCACTGGTTGTGTTGGAGGTCATTCATGAAAGCAATGACCTCGTTTATGTCATTGTTGTGGTCTCGAGCCAACTGCTACACAAGAACTACGATCTAGTTAATTTTGGCCTCCAAGGAATCGAAAGACGATGGTAAAACCACTCGCCCTGACAAGGGGGGTCACAGCTGTTCCACTTCTTCTCTAAAGTCTTATTTCTCCCCATGATGGACTGCTCCATGGCCTCGTGGGCCATCTCCCCTCCTGGCTCTTCCCCAATTCCTTTGCATGTCGTTGCAACCAATCTCCTCACAAGTCACTCACCATAGGTTAGACCCCGAAACACAACCATCACCAAAGCATAGTTTCCCACCAACCCAACTTTCCACATTGGCAGACACAACAACAACACCCAATGACCCCCAAAATCTAGTTCTACCCATAAAAAGAGGTCATTCTTTATTCAACCACTTTGTAAATCCATGACCTCTCCACCTCACGCTTGAGACAACCCACCATCCTCCAAACCACCAATTCGCGAAACAACACACCCCTTCCTTGAGACTGTAGTTCGATGGTCAAATCCCATGGACACCCGAATTTCAAAATTTTCCAAATACACCCTCACTACCAACTGCCAAGAATAAAAATCACATGCACACAAGGCCCTAAACTCTAAATCTAAAATTATCCCTCGCCAACCCCAACCAATTAACACAACCCTCGACTAAAAAGCAAGAAAAGAAATGAAAAATGTACAAGCATGATAAGCTTAAAGATAATACCTAAACCCCAAGAGTATAAGAAGCTTTCACAGTCAATGCTAAAGTGGCATTGCCAATTATATCCAAAATTTCGGCCACGTCACGGCTTAACACAAATGGGTTAGGGTCCCAAATTACATACTTGAACTAACTGCCTTGCGGAACATTGTACGCTGATACCTTTGTGGAATCGGAGGCAGGGTGTGGCTAAACAAAGTATCCACCTTGCATTAAAAAAACCAAATTCACCAAAGCAATGCTCCTCCCATGCCCAAAGACCAACCGTTATAGGCATTTGCAACCTAGACTAGCCAAATACTTACTGCACTTTTGCAAAACTTCTCCAGACCCATACCCAAAGTTGATTCTTCAAGATGTTTCATTCAATTTCCACAAGTGTGGGGATTTAACGCCCAATGGTGATGTCTCATTTAATTGTTTATTCCCCCCATCAGGGAGAGGATATCTTACTCCATTAGGCATTCTAGGTGTTGAATATTTCCAACATCCACTAGAGGAGGCCACTATTATTCAAATTCCATGATGGAATCCTAGATGCCCTAATTAACCAAGCAGTCTGCCACCTGGTTACCTAATAGTCTAGTGTGGGAGGTGATCATGTAAGGGAAATAAAGGATCTGATCTCATATTCTTGTTGCATGAAGCTCCAGGCACCAACTCTTTATTACCTTAAGAATAGGGGAACCGTTTATTAGTTTCTAGACTGCTAAAAACCACCAATTGTGAGTTCCTTGTAATCTGAATGTTGGTCGATCCCAAATTCCTTATTAGGGATAACCCTCTTTCTAATGTTATAAATTTCTCCATGTTATTGGTTGTGAACCCACATTATCCCATGTACACACCCCTTGGATGGTCCCTTAGAATATTGCAAAAACCCGCAATCCTAGGATTCCCTTTTGAGGCTCCACCAAAATTTAACTTGATGAAGCTCTCTGGAGGAAGTACAAAGTGTGATGAGGAGGTGTTTTATACTTTGGTTGGACTAGCCTCCTAGTGACCAAGCATCACTTGAGATAGTTCCAATTTTGTGAGAAAGAGTACTTCTTCCCCTTCTGCCTTCTAATCATCCTTTGTCCACCTTTCTACCAAGATCATTTCCTACACATTATCAATGGTAGTCTTCCACACTGGCTCCATAGAGGATCTCTGGCTTTTAAAGATTACTCTATTGTGCTCTTTCCAAATATTCCAAAGACAAAATCCTAGGACACGAATGCAAGAGTGATTGATTACTGTATTTTTGAATATCAAACCTCTCCACTCCTCCACCATTTCCCAAAGGCTATTTGGTGACCGATCCGAGTAAAACATCCTATGGACCTTCTCCCATATATTTTTCACTATTGGACAGATATTCAACAAGTGTTCCATGTTCTCCTCCTACCTCTAGGATAAGGAACACTTGGATGGCCTGATGAAGCCTTTTTTCTACAGATGATCCCATGTTAGTAACCGTCGACGCTCTATGAGCCAAAGGAACTGGGCGATCTTTGGCCATAATCTAAGTGTGTATATTTTTCTCCATAAGGGTTCTCGGGGGATTGTAGCAAAATCCCCCACAAGGTTATAAGCTTCCTTAACAAAGAATGCTCCAAACAACTTGTGCCCCCATCTTAATCTATCTCCATCCATTGCCA
>APFE031413930.1:75468-91328 GCA_000404065.3 Pinus taeda | reverse complement strand
GACCCAGGGACATCTAAGTCGTCAAAGTCACCTGGCGATCATACCTAGCCTAGGCCACACCAGCCCTTAGCTGATTGGATTTTTTAGTATGTCCCCTCTCCTTAGCACAAGGCACAACCACCGCGTGAGGTTTGATCCTAGGTTACCTTATTGATAAGGCTTATCCTCAACCGATTGTGCTAGTAAAACTTAGCTTAGATTAAGTATTTAACAATAAGTATAAAAATATATATTATTTAAATAAATATATTAACTAAAAATAGCTGATTTAATTTTTAAGATAAATGATTAAATTATATAAGTTAAAAAAAAAACATTTTATAATTTTAAGAATAAAAAATTAAAATTAAATGGGAAAAAAAAAAAAAAATAAGATCAAAACACGTTGAAGATCAGAAATAAAAACCAAATTAATAAACTTGAAAAATCTTTTTTAAATAAAAGAGAGGAAAATTGATTTAAAGTTAAATGCAGAGCTTCTTAAAATAATTTTATATAAATATATATAATATATTATTTTAAATTTTGTAAATTAAATGTGAGATTTTTAAAATAATAATAAATATATTATTGTTTAATTAAGGTTTTTGTGATCCATAATGTAGAAGAAAGTCTTTCGGATTAATCACATTGATAGGATTTGGTAGAGTTTTGAACCAGCTAATGTGGTTTATCCTCAAGACTAGGTGAGAAATCCATCGATCATAAGGAATAAATAGTAAGGATGCAACATTGCCCAGAAATAGCCGTTAAAAACTAGTTGTTCGTGAATTAGTTAAAAGGTAAAGAAATTAATTATTAGGAAGTTAGTTGTAAGGACTTATTTCATTAAAATATTCTATCTTTAGTTAAAAATAGTTGTTAAGGAATAATTAAAAATAATCAAAAATAAAATATTGAATTTTAATTAATGAAAAGAAGTTATTTTTAATAATTATATCATTTTATTGTTAGAATGACCAATAGAAAATAGTTGTAGAATCTAGAAACTTTATCCCAAGTAATAAAAAAATTATTGAAATTAAGTTTATATTATCAAATTAAAGGATAATAAGAAAAATAGATTTATTATATATAAATTCAATGAAAAAAAAGAAAAAGGATTAAGGCAGAAAATAAAAGAGAAAAACCCAGAAAGAGAAAGAGGAGAAGAGGGGAAAAGAAGGGAATGATGACTTATGATGAGAGAGCTTGAATCCAACTCTCACTCAATTTCCAACTATCATCCCTATTAAGATTTTTGGCATTTCTTTCTATCTCAATCCTCTCTCTAAGCTTCCTATGGTGGAAGTGGTCGACCTTAGCGATGACTTTGGATTCTTCAATGCAGACATGGTGCTTGGATTTTTCTGCATGCTTGGCTAACGTTGATGAGCGGGAGTGAATGTGTCTAATGTCTACAGCATGCTCATTGATCCTCTACTTAATAGATTTGCCCATTTCTCCAATGTAGGGAATCTCACAGGAGCAGAGAACAAGGTAAACCCATTTTGAGTCATAAGGATCAATAGGGTCTTTAACAGATCTAAGAGAATTCTTAATTGTATTCAGAGGTTTGAATGAAGAAGCGACTTTAATCTTCTTGAGGATATGGGAAATCCTACCTGTGGTTCCTTGGACATATAGGAGATGAACCTTAGAGATAGGATCATCACATGGAGGTTTAACTCTAGGATCTTTGCAAGCTTTGTGAAAGGCCCTGAGGCTTTGAGATCTGTTATACCAATTATTTCTAAACACTTCAAGGATATGGGATTTCTCCTTTTCAAGGTGGCTATCATCAGATATTCTTAGAGCATGGGTAGCCAAAGTGCTAAGAACCCCGAATTTTTGAGTCGGGAAATGAAGAGAACTGGCATTGAGATACTGTTCCATGTGAGACATTTTCCAATAGACTTGGTGACAAATGGAACCGTCACTCATCCTTGAAAGGAGAATGTCGAGAAAGGGAAGGCGATCATCCATCTCCAGTTCCATCGTGAACTTGATGGAGTCAGATTGAGAGTTAAGGTGGTTAAGAAATAGGTCGAGTTTCTCCCTACCATGAGGCCAGATGACACAGGTGTCATCAACAAACCTCTTACATTTTTTAGGGAAAAATTGAGTAGTGGCTAAGGCCTTGGTCTCAAAATCTTCCATAAACAGGTTGGCAACAATAGGGGAAAGAGGGGAGCCCATCGCAACACCGCAAGTTTGTTCATAGAACTCACCTTGGAAACTGAAGAAGGTCGAGGTGAGGCAGAGTCCAACTAACTTGGCAATGTCTTTGTCAGTGATGCGATTTATGATATTAATGGCTTCCTGGATGGGGATTTTGGTGTACAAGGAGACAACGTCAAAACTAACCAGCAAATCACTCGGTTCCAATTTGATATCTCTCCACTCTTGAATAAAGGGGGCGAAGTCTTTAACGAAAAAATTAGTACACCCAACAAGGGGCTTAAGCTTCTAAGGATGAACCACATTAGCTGGTTCGAAACATCGACCAAATCCTATGA
Source organism: Pinus taeda (assembly GCA_000404065.3). Lineage (NCBI taxonomy): Eukaryota > Viridiplantae > Streptophyta > Pinopsida > Pinales > Pinaceae > Pinus > Pinus taeda. The sequence continues at coordinate 88,830 of APFE031413930.1, read as the reverse complement.
ATGTCATTAATCCAAGAGACTTTCTTCTATAAAATAGTATTATTATATTAAAATATTTAATAAATAATAATTAGAAAATTATATAAATATATAGTTATTAGATTATTTTAGTAGCGAAGACTTTTTTACTATGTTTAATTCAATCAGTGATATTAATGAATTGGATGTAATGGTATTCAATAATTATTTAAAGTTATAATTTTTTCTATAAAATATAGAAAATAATGGAAACATTACATATGTATTTAAAAATATATTAATTATTATTTCAAATAAATTGAAAAACCGATCAAGCAGAGCTTGTTCTACTTTATCAAAAGTTTATATTATAAAATTTGGACTTTTTTATCAATAAGTTAAATTATATTTTCAATATAAATATCATTTCAAACTATATTAAAATCTTGTCTTTCTTAAATAATTATAATACTAAAATTACTAAATTTGTGTTAGTAGTTATATAAACACATTTAACCAAACATTAAAATTGAACCCAAAAAAAAATATGTAAATTTTTTTATGTTTCGGTAAAATTAAAATTTATATATAAATTAAAAAAAGATTGAATAGTACAATACATATAATAAAAAATAAAATAAATGTTAGGTTAATGGATAGTTTTAGTGTTTGTTTTATATAAACATTTTAAATTAGTTTAATAAAAATATTTGTAATAAAATAGATGTTTGTAATAGCTTTTGGGTAGTTCAATTGGGAATAGTAGTGTAAATGAAGTGTTATGTATGAGGAGGTTTGAGGTTCAAATCCCTTTGATTCACATGTGTCTACAGAAGAGTTATACTAAGGTGTCCTTATAGTGGTAACAGTTGGAAGGCTTATAATGATAGTGGTTGATTTGGGTGTCCTTATAGTGGTAACAATTGGAAGGCTTATAATGATAGTGGTTGGAATTGACCCTGACTCTTTATTCTAAACTTATAGATTTAGAAATAGTAGAAATTGTCCTCATGTAACTGTGATAAAAATAAATATTCAAAAACACTGTCCAAATATAATGGAAACTTAAAATTACTTAGATGATTAATATTTAATTCTTTGGATTTACATTTATCCATGTTCTTTATTACATAGCTTTCATATATATATTCTTAACACACAAATCTCTCTCTCTCTCTCTCTCTCTCTCTCTCTCTCTCTCTCTATATATATATATATATATATAAAATTTTTATAAAAATAATACTAAACAATGACAATCACACATAATATAAAGAAATATGTTATGGAAATTCTTAATCTAGAAAACTAACAAAACATTTAGAATTTCACCTCAAACATTTGTTCTTTCTTAATAAATTTCATTATTTACAATATAGCATAGAGGGACATCCAAAGCCCTGATAAATTAAATTGGATTAGATTCCTTGACTATAATTATACTTTCTCAACCATATAAATTAAATGGTTGGTAAACATTGATATGCATAAATTCATGATCAACATCAAAACACTTCATGATATTTATCATGTTAATAAAATTTAAAAAATCATTTCTTGTGTAAATCAAAAAGTTCTATTAATTCAGAAAAATATTACATCGTTTTGTGCTTCCCTTTAGACTGTCATCAATCTCATTCCTAACGGACTTGTTGGCTAGGTGGTATATATAAAGACTACTAACAAGAATAACAAAAGATTGCATGACCATACACATATTTCCCATAGACACTAAAAGTAACCAAGTATCCAAATACATCAAACTGTTTTCTCAGTATACAATATTCCCTAGAATCTAGTCCTTTGGACCATTGCCATGTTGTTGACGGAATGCCTCATGTACTTGAACTTCCATGTGAGCCATTTTTCCTTCAAGACGATCCAAACTTTATTCAAGCCTCTTCTTCCCACGTCAAAGGAAAGCCATTCCATCTAGGATCTACCACTGGTTGTGTTGGAGGTCATTCATGAAAGCAATGGCCTCATTTATGTCATTGTTTTGGTCTCGAGCCAACTGCTACACAAAAACTACGATCTGGTTAATTTTGGCCTCCAAGGAATCGAAAGACGATGGTAAAACCACTCGCCCTGACAAGGGGGATCACAGTTGTTCCACTTCTTCTCTAAAGTCTTATTTCTCCCTGTGATGGACTGCTCCATGGCCTCGTGGGCCATCTCCCCTCCTGGACCTTCCCCACTTCCTTTGCATGTTGTTGCAACCAATCTCCTCACAAGTCACTCACCATAGGTTAGACCTCGAAACACAACCATCACCAAAGCGTAGTTTCCCACCAGCCTAACTTTCCACATCGGCAGACACAAAAACAACACCCAATGACCCCCAAAATCTAGTTCTACCCATAAAAATAGGTCATTCTTTATTCAACCACTTCGTAAATCCATGACCTCTCCACCTCACGCTTGAGACAACCCACCATCCTCCGAACCACCAATTCACAAAACAACACACCCCTTCCTTGAGACTGTAGTTCGATGGTCAAATCCCATGGACACTCGACTTTCAAAATTTTCCAAATACACCCTCACTACCAACTACCAAGAATAAAAACCACATGCACACAAGGCCCTAAACTCTAACCCTAAAATTATCCCTCGCCAACCCCAACCAATTAACATAACCCTCGACTAAAAAGAAAGCAAAGAAATGAAAAATGTACAAGCATGATAAGCTTAAAGAAAATACCTAAACCCCAAGAGTATAAGAAGCTTTCACAATCAATGCTAAAGTGGCATTGCCAATTATATCTAAAATTTCGGCCACGTCACGGCTTAACACAAATGGGTTAGGGTCCCAAACTACATACTTGAACTAACTGCCTTGCGGAACATTGTACGCCGATACCTTTGTGGAATTGGAGGCAGGGTGTGGCTAAACAAAATATCCACCTTGCATTAAAAAAACCAAATTCACCACAGCAGTGCTCCTCCCATGCCCAAAGCCCAACCGTTATAGTCATTTGTGACCCAGACTAACCAAATACTTACTGCACTTTTGTGAAACTTCTCCAGACCCATACCCAAAGTTGATTCTTCAAGATGTTTCATTCAATTTCCACATGTGTGGGGATTTAACACCCAATGGTGATGTCTCATTTAATTGTTTATCCCCCCCATCAGGGAGAGGATATCTTATTCCATTAGGTGTTCTAGGTGTTGAATATTTCCAATATCCACTAGAGCAAGCCACTATTATTCAAATTCCATGATGGAATCCTAGATGCCCTAATTAACCAAGCAGTTTGCCACCTGGTTACCTAATAGTATAGTGTGGGAGGTGATCATGTAAGGGAAATAAAGGATCTAATCACATATTCTTGTCGCATGAAGCTCCAGGCACCGACTCTTTATTACCTTCAGAATAGGGGAACCGTTTATTAGTTGCTAGACTGCTAAAAACCACCAGTTGTGAGTTCCCTATAATTTGAATGTTGGTCGATCCCAAATTCGTTATTAGGGATAACCCTCTTTCTAATGTTATAAATTTCTCCATGTTATTGGTTGTGAACCCACATTATCCCATGTACACACCCCTTGGATGGTCCCTTAGAATACTGCAAAAACCTGCAGGCCTAGGATTCCCTTTTGAGGCTCCACCAAAATTTAACTTGATGAAGCTCTCTGGAGAAAGTACAAAGTGTGATGAGGAGGTGTTTTATACTTTGGTTGGACTAGCCTCCTAGTGACCAACCATCACTTGAGACAGTTCCAATTTTGTGAGAAAGAGTACTTCTTCCCCTTGTGCCTTCTAATCATCCTTTGTCCACCTTTCTACCAAGTTCATTTCCTGCACATTACCAATGGTAGTCTTCCACACTGGCTCCATAGAGGATCTCTGGTTTTTCAAGATTACTCTATTGTGCTCTTTCGAAATATTCTAAAGATAGAAGCCTAGGACACGAATGCAAGAGTGATTGATTACTGGATTTTTGAATATCAAACCTTTCCACTCCTCCACCATTTCCCAAAGGCTATTTGGCGACTGATTCGAGTAAAACATCCTATGGACCTTCTCCCATATATTCTTCACTACTGGATAGATATTCAACAAGTGTTCCATGTTCTTCTCCTGCCTCTAGCATAAGGAACACTTGGATGACCTGATGAAGCTTTTTTTCTACAGATGATCCCATGTTAGTAACTGTTGATGCTCTATGAGCCAAAGGAACTGGGTGATCTTTCGCCATAATCTAAGTGTGTGTATTTTTCTCCATTAGGGTTCTCAGGGGATTGTAGCAAAATCCCCCACAAGGTTATAAGCTTCCTTAACAAAGAATGCTCCAAACAACTTGTGCCCCCATCTTAATCTATCTCCATCCATTGCCAACTGAATTTTCTTATCCTGAAGGGCACGTTGAAGGATAAGGAATGAATATCCAAGGATAGAGATACAATGTAATGGTTGTGTGCCAATTGTAATGCTGACAATGTGTGACCTAGTAAATGGACTTCGATGGGCAATGGTTTTGTGTGGTTGACCCATAATTGTGATGAACAAAGATCTAAGGATAGAGATACCATGTAATGCTTGTGGTCCAACTGTGATTCTAAAAGTGTGGAGCCTAACAAATGGACTTCAGTGGCAAGGGTTTTTGTGGTTGACCCATAACTGTGGGTTTGTGGGTGACCTATAACCATGCTAAGATAGTTCACTTCCGAATCCGCCTGGTAGAGATATGGTGGCTTGTCTTTGTAAATTATCATAGGACCCTTTGTAATAAATATATCAAGATGCCTCTATTATTCTTATATGGAACACCTTTCTAGGTAAGCCATATAAGCTGAAGTTCGGTCCCCTCCATTTTCTGATGTTATTGAAGCTAGCATGAGATCACCAACATTCAAGGCCCTTACCATAGCATACTTGGCCTTCTTAGAAAGATGAACTAGATTATCCTTCTTATATTTCAATGGAAATATAACAAAAATATATTCAACCTCCATAAAATTGTGGAAATGGGTAAACATGCAAAAATGAAATTCAATAAAGATATTGTGCCCCACAACTGATCAAAAATGTACATTGGGGTACTAAATGATAACAATATTAACTTTATATAGTTAACTTTTCTTTTGGACATACCTATTTACTAATATCGATTACAACACATCATAGGAAGAGTAAAGTATTTTGAAATTATTAATGCCACACATTGACTATAAATTTCCTCTACAATACATGATCTTTCCACTTTGTATCTAATGTTTTTGGGTGAAGTGCAACACTCCCTTTGGAACCATGAACAAATCACCAAGTTCCAGTGTTTGAGAGAAGAATTTTTAAGTACTTGACTCCACAAATTTGGTAACCACTTTTCCTTACAACACGTACACAATTTTAGTGGCTCTGGGATGGATATGTGGAGTTGCCACCCATCCCACTACCATGTCTACACAAGGCATGAATATTCTAAGAGTTTTGAGGTCAAACATGCTCTTTATGTTAGCCAATATGAAGTTTACTCTCATGAGGTCAAATGAGGTGTTGGCTTGCATGCACAGGGACGATGTCATGAAGTGTTGTGGGGAAGCTTGAGTGGGAATAAGACATGCCACTTCATTCACAGAAATGGAATACTTAGTGTTTGCGACATAGAAATCCTGCGATGTCATTGGATCTTTGTTGATCATCATGGGAAGAGGCAAGAGGAAGAGGAAGTCGATATCTAGAACGACCATGTAGACAGATGAGGTGAGTGGAGCTATGGCCATTGAAACAACCAAGACTTTGGCATTGGGACGAAAGAGAGAATAGTACAAAGAAATAATTTCAGTGCCATCCCTATAGGCGAGGAAAGGGTAGGTGTTGACCATGAGATATGATCCCATTTGGCCCATAAAATTGAGCATAAGCTTTCTTATGATCTTGACAAGGTCTCTCTTGAAGACACCACTTGAGGGTGGGTAAGGATTTGGAGCACACTGAGAGAAATGAGGCTCGACACCTGGAGAATTTTGTTGAGGTTGTAATGGATGACATCCATATGAATATTTGTCATAGTTGGGAAGACTTCATTGCTGACAGCTATGGCAGTGATTTGGGTGCCTATAATGTAGGCATCCATATTCATGACCTTGACATAGGTGATTTTCTTGCCTATATAAACGTAGACCATGGTGTAGACCACAAAGGTCATAGATATCAATTAGAAAGTCAAGCGAAAGATCAGGTAGCCGCCTTGGAAAAGTGGGAATCACATCCATCCATAGTAAATCAAAGCCATTTTTTAATATCAAGAAAATCCTTGCCACATGTCGGAACTCTCAAACAGGCAACTGAACTCACTAATCCCATATGGGTATTTCATAAAGCAAAAAGCCCTCTTTAGGACTCGATAGAATATCAAAGAAAATAATAACATTGGAATGTAGCACAAGCCTCTGACATTAGCCTTGGACTTTATTTTTCGGATTCTATGCTAGGAATATTGTCGTGGATATTCCACTAGACAATTTGTCACAACATATATGATAATATTATATTAAAAATATGATATTTTACACTATTATAGTTCTATTTAATTTCTAGATCTGTAAAATTAACTATAATTTGTGCATGCATGTAAAAGTAAATCAAGCAGAGAAGTAGAGAACGAAAAAATAAGCTCACACACACATAATACACAAGCTATGTTCTCTGGGAAACCCAAAACATTCGAATGTAGGACAAGCCTCTGACATTGAGCTTGGACTTTATTTTTTGGATTCTATGCTAGGAATATTGTCGTGGATATTCCACTGGATAATTTGTCACAACATATATGATAATATTATATTAAAAATCTGAGATTCTACACTACTATAGTTCTATTTAATTTCTAGATCTGTAAATTTAACTATAATTAGCGTATGCATATAAAAGTAAATCAAGCAGAGAAGTAGAGAATGAAAAAATAAGCTCACACACACATAATACACAAGATATGCTCTCTAGGAAACCATTTCGAGAGAAAACCTAGCTAGAAGGTGAGGTCGTTTCGTTCTCTTTCTCTGTCTAGAAATATGGATGCAGATACAAAGAAGTAATGTCTGTATCCCATGGGCTCCTACAGTGCACATATCCTCTCTGTGTGCTCTACCTCCTATCTCTCCTGGTTATCTTTGCTCAACTATGGAACAAAATGCTCTCAAAAGAATGGAATGCCTCTTCCTCCTAGTGGTCCGGTTATAACACATCCTAATAGCCTACTAGTGGTTAAGTTTAACTACATCAAATCTTAACTAGAGTTACAAAGTAGAATCTTCTATTCTTTTACATCAGAAACACATGGCTAGCCCCTTTTCCATGAATAATGAGGGCTAACACGACATCCTCTTGAACTATAGGTGTCAAAACAGGAAGGTCAACTTCTGAGTGTCATAAATTTTGCATACAGACTTTGATTGACGCGATTCTTGCACCGTTGGAAAGCTCTATCTGTGTAGAATAGCATGAAAGGGTGTTGCAATTGAGCAGAAACTTTTTACCCCCAAAAAACATCATTTAATGCCCCAAAACACTCCTCGAATATTTCAGACCCCATTTTGCCAAACTAGGTCCCCTCAGTAAAAAGGGTCCCATGAGCTCATTACTCCACTTTTTCCACTCCAAATGCATTGAGATGGATGAAAAAAATATAATGATCCAATTCAGATCATCCTCATATCTTTCTTTCATATTACATATAAAGATTGGATTCGAGTCATTTTTTTTATCAAACAACAAGAATGTATCACAGATCACAAGCCTCGTGGAATCAACCCAAATCTTGTCTCTGGAGCTAAATTTCATGTAACGGTACTTTGGTATATGATCCCGGTGAAATTGTATTCAGGTCAAAGTTGAACCAAATGAATTTCGAGAAAAAAAAAGCATAGCCTGTGTAGCCCTCTGGCCGCAACTAAATTCCTGGTTGGGTTGAGAAATGAAGCCAACAATGATGATGCCACTGGGAGCCCTTTGTCTCATGTGAGTGATCTCATGGATCGTTTGCTTTAGGTAGATGTTATGTGAATTGACTGCACCCCAATCAAATTATTTTTAGAACATATTTCTCACCTTGGTGGGATCTCTTCTCCAAATGTAGAACAAAGAATGAGCAGATCTGAGAACTCCTAATGAAAACCCTTAAAACCAAATTACCATGGAGTCATAACCCACACTGATACCATTGCTATGGATCTTGGGATGGGGCAAGATCTAGGAGACCTGAACACTGAACACTACATTGGGAGAGGAAATCAACAACACAATATTCAAGATACACACAAAACATGCATAAGGGAGATAACCATTATCTATTTAAGAAACCATTTATTAAATGAAATAAGTTTATGGTTGCTACATTGTGGAGGACCAATATGTCCTTTTACAAAGTGAGGCTTGTTATTTATACCCTTTTTTAAGTTACAATACCATGGGTAGATACTATAGGTGGATACCTTGGGTAAAACCATGCGTCAATACCATGGGTGGATGCCACTTTCTATTCAGATTAGTAGGGAATGTCTTTCATTGCTTCTTCCACCTTTTTGTAATAGCCTTGGTAAAAATTCCATGTAATAAAGTTAATAAAGGAAAAATAATAACCAAGGTCATGGGACACGGATTCCAAGTTGAATGTTGGACAAAGCATCCTAGTGTGGGTATTCAATTGATTTATTATGGATAAGGGAAATTGGCAAAGGCAAAGGTTTTGGGAATGCATGAGGCATTAATTGGCATTTTATTTATGAAAATAATGGAAATTAGGAGAAAATGAAAGTGAAAGGTGACAGGTTGCATGTGAGGAGGAAAATGAAGAGAAATAATGGAAAATTAAAGAAATAAAGGCCTCATTAATAAAAAGGCTTATGAGGATCAACCGATACCTTTTTTTTTCCAGTTAAGTTTTGGAGCTCTCTCTATTCTCTCTCTCACTCATTCTTGAACACTTAGAGCATTCTTAGAGCACTCTAGCATTGGATCAAGGAACAAAGGAAGGATCAAGCAGGCAAAGGAAAACAAAGATTAAGAACAGAAGAGAAACATCTAGTAGCTACAATGGGATTACTTACACGTATCAATTTGCATGTGTGATTTCCTTGCTAGTTTTGGCATGCATGTGTGTATTTGGTTCTCTTGCTGTCATTGGCATGGGTTTTGCTAGGTGTGACCATGTGCTTCAACCTTAACTTGCCATTTCTAGATAGCCATGGTGTGATGGGTTCTCTTGTATTTGGTTGATTTGGATTGCTAGATGGTTTCGAAACTGAGTGGGGTGATCTATGAAATAAATAATACAAGGCCTAGGAATCCCTGAACCAGAGAAGGTGGGATTGCATTAAAGCTAAATTTTGTGTGCCTCGATGGGCCCAAGAATCCTCGACCGGTGAATGATAGGATCCGTGAGAAAATAGGATTTGTTACAATACAATGGCTTATCAATACCACATACCCAAAAACCATAAATCATTTCATATGACACTTGTTCATATGACATTTTTTATGAATTAATTAATTTAATTAAAAGGACAAAAATGGTATAACTGCTTTGGAGATAAAACTTGACCTTTCATTTGTGAACACTACTAAGAATATTATATGGAAATTAAATGCCTACCATCCATCTAATAATTATTGATAATTAAATTAAAATTATGGTAGTCATATTCCAAAATAGAAAACCCTATTTTTTTGTGACTAGGCACGAGCGAGACTATTTAGCTTCCGAAGTTCAGTTGAGCTTGGACAAGCTTTCGGATAGTTCTAATTCCCCCAAAGTGACTTCAATCCTCAACACCTCCCCATGAGATTTGAACATGAAACCCGACCAAGACTAAACCCCAAGCAAACCAACCACCCACACATCAAAAACAAATTAAAAACACTTAAAAAAACATTCTAAAAAATTTAGACCCCTTGTTTATTTATGAAAAATACACAAAACCATTTATACAAAACAAATATAACATATATTCAATATTTAAGTTATAATTATTATTAATAGATTAAAACAAAATTTAAACATTTAATTAAACTGTAATTAATCTCTATTATTATTAATATATTAAAACCCACTCTAAATATTTAATTAAAATTTTTATTCTATGCTTAATTGTTCTAGAAGCATGTGGTGAAAAGAATTTTGTTCGACTAAACCTGCTGTATTCTTCAAATTTTATTATATGGAATTGGCTGTTGGATAGAGGCGGTGAAGAAGATGCTCGGTATGAAAGATAAGGGTATAAAATAGTGTGTTCATGAATATTGACATACTTAGATTTAATTTAAAAAAAAAAACACTTCAAAAATAATTAAGGTATAAAATATTAAGTTCATGAATACAAACATACTTTGGACTTAAATAGTCTAAGAAATAACAAGGGTCAAAGATGCTTAATGTTTTGGAGAAACATTAATGTCTTATTATGTTCAAACATGCATCATGGTGGGGAGAAAACTTGCATGATGTTGGGGAGAATATTTTGCATGAAATCACTAGGGAAAACAACCTAAACCCAAAGTTAGATTAGGTTTAGGTAGTGTGAACCTAATTGTAGTCAGGGAGATTGTGCCAAAGAAAAGGAACAAACCACTCCACTATACATCGAGAATCTCGCTTTGTCAACAATATTAAATATTAGTAAATATATGTTCTTAATAATACATGGCCTATGTCATCATCTAAGTCATCCTCTTAGATTGTGCTTTTATTTTATTAGATTTGTTACCCGTTACATGGAACTTAGTGAGTAAATATAAATTTTTAATCTGCAACATGTTTAATGGAATTCAGTGAATAGCTACAAATTTCTAATGTTTGTTTAATGTGCAACATGTTAAATGGCAGTATGGTCTTTTAAAAAATATTATTAATTTAATAATTTAATAATTTTTAAATAAAATATCTAATCTTAGAAATAATGTTACTAAATATATTTGATTTGATTGTAAGTTATAACGAATTATTTTTTTAACTAGAATAAAATGACATAACTTATATTATTTTTATGCCTTATGATAGAGACATATTTTATATGTATAATTTATGCTTATATTTTCTATAGACCTTAAATTAATGACTCTTGAACTCTTTAAAATTGTATGATTAATTTAATAATATTAAATATTTAAAGTATAACAAATATTTTAAATTTTGTAAAATTAATTAAATTAATGGGTGATGTTCTCATTTGTTATTATTATTATAAGTTATTCATAAACTATGAGAGATTATCACCTTTATAATAAGGTTAAATTTTAAAGAGTCCAGAGTATTTTAAATTAAAAGCTATCACTATTTGATTCTCGATTCATTTCATTTATTAAAGATAATTAAATAACTTTCTGTTTTATATAATAATTTTTTTTAATAATAGTATTTATATTTATATTATATAATATATATATATATATAAAATATATAAAATAATCACTTTCTTAATTAAAAATACTATTTAGTATTTGTCATTTGAATAGTCAAAATTAATTTGAAAAATGAACATGTGAAATGCAATTTATATTTTTTTTTTTGTGTTTTGTGTATGACTAATAGATTGTATTTGTCATTTGAATAGTCAAAACTAATTTGAAAAATGAACACTTGAAATGCAATTTATATTTTTTTGTTGTGTTTTGTGTATAGCTGATAAATACTTTTAAACTTTGTATTTGTTTATGAAATTTGTTGAGAAAAAGATGTCTTCTAGCATATACAAATTTTGGATTTTAGCTCTAAGAATTGAAAGAGTGATGATTAATATATAAAACCTAGGTAATTGTAGAAATCAAGAAATTTTTAATCATAGAAATCAAGAAATTTCTATATGTGGTTTCTAGAAAGTATATTAAATTGGTTATTTTCTTATTAATTTTGGTAGAAAAATAGAGGTATGTTTCCTTTATACTTTAATCCTAAGAGATAAGAGTATATTGATTAAAATATTAGACCTCACAATTGAAAAATGAAGAAAATGTAAAATAAAAAATAAAAATTGATGTTTATGTTTTCCAAACCCAGCATGTGTTCCAACATCACAAAAGGTCTTTAGTTCTAACTTCCCAAGTGGTTTTGATAAGTCAATTGACAACTATAAAATGAACACTATGGTGTCTAACATGGGTACGTTGTTGAACACTCATATCCTGTAATGTATGTCCTCTTGGAAATCACCCCATTTTTAATATATGTAACTCATCATACACCTCACTCTCATGATGTGGATACCTTTACAAACACCTTGATATTTATATGTGTACCTTGTCAAACATTATGTCTTGGTTTGGTGTTTTGACTAAGGATCCATATCCACAAGTAAATAATCTTGAATTTCAACTCACAAGCTATCTTATTATATTACAACAAGTTTAATCAAATAACTTAAATTCTAATGATGTAGGTACTTTGTCAAACACCTTGATATGTCCTTAGAAAAAGGATCCAAGCCCACAAGTAAAAATATCATAAATTCTAACCTTTAAAAATTGTTTTCAATCACAAAACTCAATTTATAAGAATAGAAAATTAATGATGTCAGTATTTTTTTGAACACTTCAATCATGGATTCCAACTCCAAGACATCTTCAATCACAAAAACTCCATTTATAAGAATAAAAAATGAATGATGTCAGTATTTTTTTGAACACTTCAATCTTGGATTCCAACTCCAGGACATGCTCAATCACAAAAACTCCATTTATAAGAATAAAAAACTAATGATGTTATACTTTGTTGAACACTTCAATCTCATGTTTTAGTTAAGTATTCATATCTTCATAAGAACAAACACCTCTAATATACTGACATGGGTACTTTGTTTAACACCCTATGTAAAGATCGTTATTGTGATGTCATAGATATCTTATCGAATATCATATGTTTTATTTAAAAATTTGTATTTAACATTAACATCTTATTGAACACATCAATCTCATAAAGATATGAATACTTTACCAATTAGTTAATCTTATAACATATACACTTTTCTAAATACCTTAATATGATATTTTGGTTAGGGATTAATATTATTCAATAAAAGGTTAGCTCGCGGGACAATTGAGTGATTGGTACCATAGCATGTTAACCCCTTCACCAAATTTTAAATCCTAAGGGGATCATCTTGGGTCTTGACTCCCCTACTCTCAGTCTCGACTCTTGCAAAGTCATAAATTCCTAGTATATCTAGTTTACAGGTTGTTGGATACACCTTTGGGATATTGTTTTGGGCCTCACCCAAATTACTCCAACAAATTACCAATTCACCATAATTAAAAAATATAAGTTCCAACACCAACTTATAATAGCGTAACAATCTCACATATTTCCTTTGAACATTCCCTTATTTATAAAGATCTACACACTAAGACAGATTTAAATGGATGTTAAATTTATAGTTTATATAATTTTTTGAATTATTATAGATTTA